>PISW01008116.1:0-78592 GCA_004023785.1 Mungos mungo
GAGAGTGAGAGAGAGACAGAGAGAGAGAGAATCTTAAGCAGCCTCCACACCCAGTGCAGAACCTGACATGAGGATCTGTCTCATGACTGTGAGATCATGACCTGAGCAGAAATCAAGAGAAGGGTGCTTCACCAACTGAGCCACCCAGGCACCCACCTCTGCCCATTTTTTAATCACATTGTTGGGTTTTGTGGTGTTGAGTTGTATGAGTTCTTTATACTTTGGGGGTATTAATTCCTTACTGGCATGTCATTTGTAAGTGTCATCTCCCATTCCATGGGCTGTCTTTGCGTTTTGTAGATGTTTCCCTTCACTGTGCAAAAGCTTTTCATTTTGATGTGGTCCCACGATGATTTTTGCTTTTGTTCCCCTTGCCTTTGGAGACCTATCTAGAAAAGTGTTGCTACGACCAATAGAGGAGGCACTGCCTGTGTTTTGTTCTAGGATGTTTATGTTTCCAGGTCTCACATTTAGGTCTTAACAGTGCACTGTGTTCATGTTGAAATTCAATATAAATATTCTCAGGGAAAACTAGCGGAATTAAATTAAAATGTGTGAATTCCAAAGCATTACAGAAAATAAATGTAAACAAAAGTCAATACAGTTAGGAGTAGAAAGACACCAGGAGGGAAACATGAAATCAGAAAATTTGTAAGAAAGTAGCAGATATAAAATCCATTAGGCTATCCAGCTCATGAGAACATGCCTGAAACTACACTTGATCTTAGCCAAAAGGCCGAGAAGCGATGAACATGCCTGAAACTAGAAGACCTGGGAGACACATAAACAAGAGAGTGGACAAAACTACCTGAAGTGAATGCAGGCAAAATTGAGAGTACTTATGGCCCAATGAGTGTCAGACACGACAGAATTTAAAGCAAAGCAGCATAAAACGGAATAGGAGTTATTCTACAGTAACACAAGTGTTATATGACTTAAAGATCCAACTCACCGCCTTATATGCACAATACTGACTGTACATTATTGAAGGGTGTGAAGCACAACGTCTCATAAACATAAAGACAAACAGCTCCACTGGGAGATTCATGACCCGTTTCTGCCTTTGATAAATATGATCAACTGAGAGTAAGACCATTTCTTATTGGAACAATATAATTAATTTTAAAAGTTCGTAATAGACCGCACCCTATGAAAGCATCATTTTCATCTCCAAAAGAAAAAATTTACAGAAGTTATATTTAACTACTAGTCCCTAGAAATAATATTAAGTATAAAATACAGAGTGGACCACTAAATACCATTGGGAAATCCAAAATGCTGTCCTCAAGTGCTATTCAACCTCAAAGGGAATAAAAAATAGAGGTATTAATTGGAAAATAAAAACTGTAAATGTTAGCAAACTGTATAGGCTTTAGAATCAAAGACATTTTATCATTTTTTTTAATATTTATTTTTGAGAGACAAAGAGAGACAGAGAACAAGCGGGGGAGGAGCAGAGAGAGAAAGGAAGACACAGAATCCAAAGCAGGCTCCAGGCTCTGAGCTGTCAGCACAGAGCCTGACATGGGGCTTGAACCCACAATCTGTGAGAGCATGACCTGAGCCGAAGTTGGGTGCTTAACCGACTGAGCCACCCAGGCGCCTCTAGAATCAAAGACACTTTATATGAACCTGCCAAATGACAAGCCGTCTGAATGGGTAAATCAGCCTGACTAATTTCACATCCTCAGATGAGCCCATAATTACTTTCTGCAGACCGACTCCTCCCTCTCCTAGAAAATGGCACCGTCATATACTCAATCGTCCAAGTCAAAGATTAGAAGGCATCCTTGACTTAACCTCCTACCCCTGCCCCTCGGCAGCACTGCTACCCAAGCATATCCTGAATTCAGTGACATACCTCGGCCTCCCCTCCTCAGCCATGCCCAGCTAGTACCGCCTCCCCGCTGGACCATCTCCTATGGGCCTCTCCCTATTTCCCTGCTTCTGTTCTTTCCACCTTTCGATCCTTTCCCCATACAAAAGCATAAACCAGTGACCTTTTTAAAAACATAAACCAGATCATTTTATTCTGATGCTAAACCCCCCCAGTGGCTTTCCATAGCACACCCTGTAAATGTGGCTGGTGCAAAGAATACCATCCAGAAAATCCTCGAAGCTGTGGGGTCAGTGAGACTGTTTTCAAGACCTCCAGATCCAAAGTATCACCCAGAGACAGCTTGGTAGAAAACTAGATTCCAAGCCACTATCCTGAGGATTCTAATTAGATGTTGTGGAAGCGTGTGTTTTAACAAGTACCCTGAGGTGTGAGAAACATGGAGTAAAGCAGTAGAGGGTCTAATGAAAAATCAGGAAACACTTAAGTACTGAAAATTCTTACAGGAAGTTTATGCAGGACTGTAGCTTAACAGAGTCATTCAGCAAATGTATTACACAGGGAATAGCAGATCTGAGATGCCAAAGAAGGGAGAGTAAGACCACCCCGAAACCCGTAACATCAGGTGGGTACGTCCCCTCCTGGGACAGAGGGAGGAGGTGGCGGTGGTGGGAACCATGCACCAGGGTCACCTGGAAGAAACTAGAACGGCGGAGACCTCCTGGGCAGCCCCAGAGTAGGTTCTACCACTGCCCGAGTGAAGCCACTCACGCAGACAAGGATTGTGGGAGAGGCACCTGCAACCCCTTTCAGGGTCCTCCAGCCACCCCTACCCTCCACTGCCTCCCATTGGCCGTGCCCAGCTGGGAGCCATGTGACCCGGAACTCTCCAGAGCAGAGCAGAGACCACAGAACAGATGGATACCCCTGCAAACAGGCTCGCTCCCTGTATTGTGAGTTTGGATGCCACCTCACACCCTCATTACAATACCACAGAACTAGCCTAAAGAGCGCAAAAGTCAATTATTAATGTTAAATTCTTTTAAGGGAAAATCTCCACTTAACTTTCATCTTCTGCCACTCCGGGACAAGTCGTGAATAATGGATTGCGCTTCATGCAAATGATGCCCTCTAAGAGGAAGTGTGAGTGCTGGGGGGCAGGGGGGATCCTGGACTCAGAGCCCACAACCCACTTCACGTGGGACGGGGGGCAGCCAGAGGAATGTATACACATCTGTCATGGACAGACAGACGGAAGCCCGGAAGAACAGATTTGTTAGCCACTAATTCACATGTGAAGTATTTGTACAATAAATTTGACAACCAGTGCACAGATTTAGACAGTTTCCTAACAAGATTGCATGTTATTCGCATTTTCAGAGTGACGTTTGGGGTGAGGAAGAAGCACTTCAACTGTAATAGCAAAAAGGGGGGGAAAAGTATATTTTTACCTAGTGATGAAAGAAATACTTTCTTTCAAAAGCCATCACACCGCTGGACTTAATATTTTTGTTAGCATCACACACTCGGGCTGATGAAAATAAGAGTACATTGAGAACGTTGCTCTTTTCTGTTGAGTTGTGGAAAAAAGAAAAAGCAACGTCTCCCATTGCCTCCTGTGCAAAGTCCAAGTCAAAGCACCTTAAAATAAAGTTTCTGAAGACCTGACCTCTGACCTCTGCCTGGTGCTTCAGCCTTGTTTCCATCTATTTTCTGCCCAATAGTCTGTGCTAGTTTATGTGGTCATTTACCTTCCTGTCTTTGTTCAGGCTTTCTTTCTCTCCCTAGAATGTTCCTGTGTAGGGAATGTACCACTAGTCTCCAGCTTCTGGCAAATTTATTGAAGTATTGTGGCCCTTACCGCTGTCCATTAGTCATCTCTAACACACTTCGTCCAAACGAGCAAGATGGTTCACGTCACCGAGCATCACTTCCTAGACGGAGAACGGTGCTGTGCCTGCCGTAGGGGCGCCAGGAGACCAGGTCACTACTGCAGACCTCGCGGTCCTCTACCGGGAAAATCAGGGCTCATCGGAAGTGTTTCACTTGCTGTGCATATAAATACTGGTGTCAAGATGAATTTTGGCGTTGATATGAATGTTGGTGTTAATATTTTTCTTAGTGCCGGTTCCTTAGTTCCTTCTAACTTTTAAACTTAAAAGAATCCTTGGAACTAAATTGGCTGAAAATATCTCTAGATATAAAACTAAGAAACACATTTAGATTCTGGTGCACAGCAAATTCCGTGCGAAGAAAAGTTCCAGATTTGTGATGCTCTTTGCATTTCCATAAACAGAGCATCTTTGTCTGAGGTTATTATGTGACAAAGAACAGTGTTAGAAGCGGGTGTTTTAAGACTCTAATTACGCATTTGCTCCCATTCTTGTCGGTGCATTTACAACATGAAGCCGCACGCAATTTGTACTTTTGGCTTAAGAGCTTTGTTCTTAAAAGTGACATTTTCATGATTTTTCACTGACATTGGCCTTGTTTAATGTACTTAAAATACTCAAAAAAGCTTTAAAAATGCCAAGGTGCCATTGCTCCCCAGGGACAGGTCTGAGATGCAGGGGAGCGTGCAGGATGCCTGTGACCTCAACCCACGCCCAGCGAGCCCCACAGCCGACAAGGTGCTTCAGAGTGGCCCTGAGTCAGGCCCGGGGAGCAGCCTGAGACCCCACCGTGAACAGAGAGAGCGGGACACAGGCTCTGGGTCCTCATACTTCTGTGAGACTACCAGGTCCCAGGCACGTTAAGAAAGCAGCAGAGTTCCAGAACCGGAAAGGCCACCGAGTCATGGACCACCGATGAATTAGGGGTAACTGGTATGGATGGACATTCTTCACCCCCAAGAAGAATTGGGAAGCCCACACGTGCATTTGGGGCTCATTTTAATCACGTTCCCGACCCTCTGGCTTGAGCAGTTAAAATTACTTCAATTTAGGGGCGCCTGGGTGGCTCACTCGGTTGAGTGTCCAGCTTCGGCTCAGGTCATGATCTCATGGTTCATGAGTTCGGGCTCCGTGTCGGGCTCTGTGCTGACAGCTCAGAGCCTGGACCTTGCTTCCAATTCTGTGTCTCCCTCTCTCTGCCCCTACCCTTCTCTCTCTCTCAAAAATAAACATTAAAAAATTCTTCAATTAAATAAAATTAAACCTTCAGCTCAGGTGTGCGAGCCACATCTCCAATGTTCAGGAACCCCATGTCAGACAGCACAGAACACTTCCATCATTGTGGAAGATTCTAGTGGATCATATGCTCTGCATAGCCATGCAGCCACATCTCCCAGAGAGCCTGTCTCACTCAGACTCTGCAGGAGGAAGGTGCCAGTTCTCATCAGCCTACGGCCTCTCTCTGCCCCCCTTGACTGGAGGTGTCTGTTCAGCCCCTGCGCTTCTCTCCTCTCCTTCATGTTTGATATTAATATGGTTTAACAAGCCAGAACTGACTCAAGGGCAGCTGAAAAGTGTTTCCATCTTGTTGAGGATAGGCCAGGAAGGAGGGGGAAATATTTGAACTGACCACACTAGTTCAGTTAAAGAAAAGGACGAGGGGCTCCTGGGTGGCTCAGTCGGTTAAGCATCCGACTTCGGCTCAGGTCATGATCTCATGGTTTATGGGTTCGAGCCCCACATTGGGTTTTGTGCTGACAGCTCAGAGCCTGGAGCCTGCTTCCAATTCTGTGTCTCCCTCTCTCTCTGACCCTCCCCTGCTCATGCTGTCTCTCTCTGTCTCTCAAAAATAAAGAAAAAACAGAAAAACAAAACAAAAGGATGAAAACCAGTCATGTTTTTATATTAAAAGAATGTTAACATTCATACCTTATCAACATTAACATCTGAAAATACAGCATCAATCATTAGCCAGCAAGAAATGAGTGGAAAACAAAATAATGACATTAATATATTTTAAAACCTAGCAAATAAAACATCTTTGAATTAATTAGTCTCCTTCAAAAAAACAAAAGCACTTGTGTTTGATGATAATAGAATCTGCCTCATTGGGCAAACCTTTCCGTGAGTCACCTGTAATTATTCAGTGAACATCGCACGCTTAGCGCCAGTTGCTGATTCCCCCACAGTGTTCTCGTACAAGGTTTTGTTCTGCCGAGTACCCCTCATTCATCTGTGGTCCTTGACTCTGTGGCCTTTTCGGTTCTGGAACTCTCTCTTTTTAAAATGTTTCGGGACGAACTCTTCCAGACTTGAAATTTAGTGTCTTCAGTCCATGCAGTGTCCATTCCTTCCAGAGTCTCAGCAAAGTCTGGCCGTTGCACACAGCATCTGTGGTACTTGAAGGTATTTTTCCCGGTCGGGTGTCCAGAACACATGTTGACATGTGTCATTTCTGCAGATCGTTCCTTTCTGCATTGCACACAGCCCTCCCGTGGGGTCTGTGGGAAGGCGAGGCAAGCCTGCGTGCGTGTGTCAGGGAGCTGAACTAAATCACACAAACCCAGACGAGCTGTCGGATATGGCAGACAAATAGACTCTGCACTATCTAAGACACCGGCTCTTGGGACGCCCTGGTGCCTCAGTCAGTGGAGCATCTGACCTCGGCTCAGGTCATGATCTCACGGTTCATGAGATGGACCCCTGCATCGGGCTCTGTGCTGACAGCATGGAGCCTGCTTGGGATTCTCTCTCTCCCTCTCTGTAGCCCCCCACCCCCAAATAAATAAACTTTAAAAACAAAAAGAAGTAGAAGAATTTTTTTAATTTTTTTAATGTTTTATTTATTTTTGATACAGAGAGAGACAGAGCATGAGAGAGGAAGGGCAGAGAGAGAAGGAGACACAGAACCAGAAACAGGCTCCAGGCTCTGAGCTAGCTGTCAGCACAGAGCCTGACGGGGCTCGAACCCACGAACGTGAGATCTGACCTGAGCCGAAGCCGGAGGCTTAACCGACTGAGCCACCCAGGCGCCCCAAAAAGAAGTAGAAGAATTACAGAAGTTTTCATACCCGAAGGGGCCTTTGAGCTCATATCTAATCTCTTCATTTTATGAAGGATGGACTCGGGGGTTCAGTGTGCAAGGAAGGGAGGGATTTGAACCTGCAGCCTGGCCTGCTTTCCACTGCAGCGCATGCCAGGTGGGGGTGGGGGAGGGGGCTGTTCAGAAGTGGCGTCTCAACCACATCTAAATCTCTGCCACCCTAAGCGGTGTCTGGCAGGTTGCCGGCTCTCAGAAAAAACGTGTTACATGAATTAATTTACCATATCCCCCCCGCTTGGCCTTTGGCAAATGAAGGACAGCCTGGGGCTTTGCAAGGCAGACACGGTCTGTGGCGTCCCTTTCTCACACCACATGCAGGGGCTTACAGCTAGACTCCTTCGTGGTGGATGTAGCAAAACTTCAAACGGTGTATATTTTTGAGGCTATGTCAGAGAATAACGTACCGCTTCGTGTGTGTTATATTTCTATTTTAGGTAGACGGAATCATCGCGGGTTGGCGACAAACATCAGAGTCCAGGCAGAGTCCCTCGGACAGCAGCAGAGAGCGCACCAACCAAAGGTACCTCCCCAGCCATCAGGAGCTTTATTTTAGTTCTGTTCCTTGTCATTCGGGGGCTAGAATGCACCTTCCCCAAAGCTACAGTTATTTGACATTTACAGATGATTCGCCCTGTGAATGTTCTATTCCCAAAACTTAGACTCTTGATCCCTAAAAAACAAATCTGCAGGCATGCAGACCCCAGTTTCTTGTGACAATCACGATGAGGGCGGTGAGATCAGCACCAATGACCGCTAACATCTGCTGAGCACTCACTTTGTACGATCCTGTGTCCTTCACAACATTAACACACTCAATCCTCACCTTTTTATCCTTGGTTTGCAGCTGGGCAGAACGAGGGAGAGAAGTTCAGAAAGTCTGAAGGTCTTGGGACACCTGGAGGGCTCAGTCTGTTAAGCCTCTGACTTCGGCTCAAATCATGATCTCATGATTTGTGGGTTCAAGCCCCACATCGGGCTCTGTGCTGACAGCTCAGATTCTGTGTCTCCCTCTCTCTCTCTGCTCCTCCCCTGCTCATGCTCTGTCTCTGTCTCTCCCCTTCTGTCTCTCTCCCTCTCTCTCTCTCTGTCATTCAAAAATAAGTAAAGACTACAACAAAATGGGAATGTCTGAAGGTCAGGTAGCCTTGACACGTTGGGACAGACCTGCTGATGCCGCTCACGCTGCCCTGTTATGGCCCGTGTGTCACTTCGTAGACTGTAAAGCTGTCAGGGCTGCCAGGGCCAGGAGTCCCCATCATGGGCCCTCCTGCCCGCCTCCTGCTCCCAGATCATCTGCGAGCCTCCTCAGCAGCTTCTTCCACACCGGGCCCCTCCCCGCTCTGCGAACGCCCCCCGTGGCAGGAAGCCTGTCCTCCATTCCTAACTGAAGACCTCGCTGGGCCTCCTGAGTGCCCTCACAACAAAGCCCGGCACCCGTGACCAGTAGCGTCCCCTAAAGCCTTTGGGCCAAATCTCCCCTTATTTCAGTTCTTCCTTCGAATGCACATCCTGGGCCTTTCGACTCTCCTTCCCCATGTCATGACTTCCAGACTCTTCTCATCCAGATGGCAAGATCTATTTTGAACCAAGGCAAACTATCTTTGTGATACAAATGCATATGCTGAAATTACCATTATAAAAATACCTGAACAAGAGCTATATTTATGTCTTGCATCATAGAAGCAGCCAGGCATTCATACATTCCAACTCAACTGTGCAAGTTCTGTGGACTTTTGAACGTGGGCTTCGTTCGAACAGTGGGTATGGGTGTCGGATTCCTTCTCTGGGTTGCTGGTTTGGACCTTGGAGACCAACTCTTCTATGTCCCAGATTAGTGTCATTTACAGAGACTCAAGGGCATTATGCTATTATGAATGTCCATGGTCATAATTAACCCCCAGGGACAGCAACACGTGGAAGGAGTGTGAATCCAGTTGCGAGGAGTCACAGGGATGGCAGGCAGTGTGGAAGCTGGTGTTCAGACCCCAGGAGAATGACCGTGGCAGTGATTACACGTGAGGACTGGAGAGGTCTCAGCACAGATCTTTATAGTAGTACGTCCTACAGTCTGTTGGCAAAGCCTCTCTTGTTTACTCTTTTTCTTTAAATTTTTTAATGTTATTTTGGGGGGGAAGAGAGAGAGAGAGAGAGAGAGAGAGAGAACGTGGGGGAGGGGCAGAGGGAGATGGAGACACAGAATTGGAAGCAGGCTCCAGGCTCTGAGCTGTCAGCACAGAGCTGGATGCAGGGCTCAAGCTCAGGAACCATGAGATCATGACCTGAGCCAAAGTTGGACGCCTGAGCCAGCCAGGCACCCCTCTTGTTCATTCTTGTTACGGAGAAGTAATCACCTTGCAGACTTAACATGTCTACGTGAAGATTGTTCGAGGGGCCCCTTAGTCATTGATGAACTTGACCATCTGCACCACCTCAGCCTCTGGCTGGGGGATCCCATGCACGGAGAAGGCTGCACGTGGGAATGAGGTCAGGCAGGCTGTCAGCTTGAGGGACAGGAAGACGGTAGATGCAGTGATACGCCAGGAGGGCCAGAATAGGCCCATCTGTCCTTTCATAGCCAGAGCGGCCCTTTCCTCGTGCTGTGGACACAGTGACTGGAGGGGAAGGTGAGTAGAGTGAGGTTCCGTTCCTTGGGACTGGAGGAGATCATGTTTGGTGGGAAGGTCACTGATTCCGTGAACTCCTGTGGTCCCATGACACTGTATGATCAAGGAGGGACACATCCCTCGCTCAGGATGGGTTTGCTGAGTGCTGACTGCCTCCTCTCTGCTACGTGACACTCTCCATCACCTACCTTTCATCTTCAAAGTAACCACAAGGGAAATTCTGTTATTCCTAATGCACCAAGACTCAAAGAAATTAATTTGCCCAAGATCACAAAATAAAGCCATAATTATAAGTTTTGGTCCATTCTTCAACTTGCTTTCCTAGTCTCTTCAAGATGTCATTTTTTAAATAGCCTTTCTTCTTTAGAACATTTAAGAGTCACAGAAAAATTGAATGAAAAGCACAGAAAATTTCCACATGTCCACTGTGCCCACTCACGCACAGTCTCCCCCATTATCCACACCCCCCACAAAGGTGGCACATTTATTACAACTGGTAAACCTACATTGGCACATATTGTCATCACCCGAAGTTCATGGTTGATGTTAGGGTTCAAGGTTGGTGGTGTGCGTCCTATGGACTTGGACAAATGTATAAAGACGTGTGTCCACTGCCATAGTGTCCTACAGAGAAGTTTCACTGTCCTCAAAATACCTGGGCTTCACCCATTCATCCCTCTCTCCACACCCCCACCCCCTCAAGTACTGATCTTAATACTGTCACAGTAGTTTTGCCTTTTCCAAAATGTCACGGAGCCGGGATCATACAGTCTGTAGCCTTTCCAGATTGGCTTCTTTGACTTAACAATACTCACTGAAGCTTCCTCCATGTCTTTCGTGACTTGAGGGCGCATTTCTTTTCAGAGCTGAATAACACCCAATTATCTGGATGGGCCACAGTTTTTCTGTCCTTCGCCTCCTGAAGGACATCTCGGCTGCCTCCACTTTTGGGCAATTCTGAATCAAGCGGCCATACACACTGTGTGAGGGGTTTTGGGTGGACATAAGTTCCCACCTCCCATGGGTGGATGCCAAGGAGGACAGTTGCTGGACGGCACAGTTAAAGGTATGTTTTGTTATATAAGAAACCGCCAAGCCGTCCTCCAAAGTGGCGGCACCACACTACAAACCCCCAGTGACGGAGGTGGGGGTCTCATTGCTCCGAATGCGCATGTTACCATAGCTCGTCGCCTGACGTTGCATCTTCCTGATGACAAATGGTCCAGCGTGTCTTTTCATTCATGATTGCCATCTGCACATCCTCCCTGATGAGGTATGTGGGAAGGTCCCTGGCCCATCTTTGAATCACACCGTTTTCTTATTGTTACATTCGAAGAGGGTTTTTTGCTATGTTTTGGATAACAGCTGTTCATCAGATGGTTTTTTTTTTTTTTTGCAAGCGTTTTCTCCCAGTTTGTGACTCGTCTTGTCAGTCTCCCGAAATTGTCTTTCACGGAGCGGAAGTTGGTAGTTTTAACGAAATCCAGCTTTCTGCTCACTTATGGCTCGTGCCTTCACTGCTGTATCTCAGATGGCACCACCCGTCCCCGGGGGCACTCGGCTCTTTTCCCAGGTTCACTTCTTGGAGTTTTGCACTTTTGCCTTTTGCGTTTCAGTCAGTGACCCGTTTTGAGTTACTTCGTGTAAAGGCTGCAAGATTTATGTCTAAATTCATTCTAAGTATACACATACTGTATTGGTCTTCTTAGGTGTGTCATATTTTGATGTTATCATAACTGTGTTTTTGTTGCTAGGATATAGATTTGCAGTAGATTTCTGGCTGCGGTAAAATACTTATAACATCAAATTCACTGTCTCGAGTATTAGAAAGCATACAACTCAGTGGCCCTTTGTATATTCACAGGATTTGTGTCACTACCTCTAGGAAAGTCGCTTTTGTGTTTGATTTTGTACCTGACAGCCTTGCCTGTCTCTCTTATTATGTTATTCATTTGTTAGTTGTTTTGGATGTTTGTTCTCCCTACAGAGAATGAGGAATTTCCTTTTTCCTAATCCTGTGTCTTTCTCCTGCTTTCATGCAGAGGGAAAGGCACTGGGACAGTGTGGAGGGAGGTGACAGCAGCCGAATCTGTCTTCTTCCCGATCCCAGAGAAGTTCAACGTTAACCTGTCGAGTCTGAAACGTTTTCTTGGTTTCGGAACCCGGGGTTTCTTGTTTCTATTTGTGTTATCGTTGCTTCTGCTGGTTCTCACGCAAAGGCCCCTTTTTCCTTGAGGAGTTGTTCATTTTTACTACAAGCTGTTCCGTTGCCATCGAAGACAGTTTGGGGGCGTCTCAAGGGTGAAAAGTGCTCCGCTGGTGGGTGTTGGTCTGGGCATAGGGCAGCCCCTACCCAAGGGCGCTGCCCGTTTGGAACCACTTCACTCTGAATCCAAGATTGCTGGGGTTTGGTGCGCCTGGGTGGCTCAGTCTAACCAACTGAGCAAGTGTCTGACTTCAGCTCAGGTCATGATCTCACGGTCTGTGAGTTCGAGCCCCTTGTTGGGCTCTGTGCTGACAGCTCAGTGGCTGCTTTGGACTCTGTGTCTCCCTCTCTCTTTGCCCCTGCCCCCCTTATGCTCTCTCTCTCTCTCTCTCTCTCTCTTTCTCTCTCTCTCTCTCAAAAATAAATAAACATTTTTAAAAATTTAAACAAAAAAAGATTGCTGGTTTTTAACTGTGGCCGCTATAAACCCATGGCAGCCTCGGCTGTGGTGACCGCTCTGCCCTTCTCTGTCCTATGTCCTTCCCGGTGCCCGGGGAGGCAGGCACAGTGTGTTTACTGTTCATTTATTCTTCATTCTTGGAGAGTCCACCTGGCATGCTCAGGACCTTGACCCCCGTTCCCAGACTCCCCAAGGCCAGCAAGACTGGACCACCACTTTAGGGGCTCAGCAAATGCCCTCAGGCCAAAGGTGGCTTCAGGGACCCACTTCCTCTCTGGTTCCTCCTTTGACTGAATCCTGCCCTCATGGTTCCTTAGTATCTTATCACACCTTTCCAGATCTCCCTAGGGTTTTCAGTGGGAGCTGGGAATCCTAGCCCACCACATTACCAGAAGAAAGTTCTTTCCTTATGTTCTTTAGTAGAAGGAATCCATCTTTGATGTGTTATGCCTAGTGAATTTAGACATTTTTTCTTGTTTTGCTGTCTTCCCCAGTGGTGAAAATATTCATTTTGCCCACCAGGCATTCTACTAGACTCAAGAGGTTCTGGCTCTGATAGGCAGGTGGTGGGTAAAACTGGCAATGGGCACCTACCCTTGGTTGCGTCAGGTGCCTGACATTAAGGGAGGAAACAGCAGGGGGGAAAGGCCCTTTCCTCTTTATTTTGGGATTTGGGTAATCATTAGGAGCTTCTGGCCTTATCAACTCCCTGTTTATTACCCGGAGACTCGGGACCAATTCAAGTCCTGTGTGCAAATTACTCCTCCCAACATCTGAAGTGCGGGAGCTGCGGAGAACTGCATCTGGCTGAGTTCACTCTTTATTATGAAGATCGAGAAGTTATGGCCGAAGAGATCTGTGCCTAGAAGGGAGATGGGCAGCTTTCCTCAAAGTCAACATCATTATAATAGATGAATTTAGATATTTACTTAATTAAGCCATAGATATGATAGCTTTTTAAATAAGAGCACAGTAATTAAAAGGTAGAGCCATGTTTAATAATGACTGTCGTGTAGGTCTTTCAAAAGTATAATTGCCTACAGAGTTGATAGTGTACGATCTGGGTCTTCAGAAAATGTATACTTTATACTCTGTATATGTTACACTTTCCTTCAGTGGGTCTGTGTGTATTCTGAGAAGAATTAGAAGCTCAAGTGTCCTCAAGGGCTAAGCACCTGATAGACGTGAGGAGGGATGGGCCGTAGGAGCAGAGGGTCCACACTTTCCAGAGAAAGTCGAACCCCCTTCCTCCCAATTCCTTGTGTCTGCTGCCTAAATTTGGTCTGAGGACATCAGTGCAGGGCTCCCGGATGAGACCGGCTGTGATTTCTCTTTAGGTCACAGATAATTTCTCATTTAATGCCATAATTGCACCATAGTACAGTATTTTTTAAATTATTTAACAACTGTTCACAAATGCTATTTGCCAAAGATAGAAGATGAAAAAGACAATTGCTTCAAGAAAGTTGGTCTAATAGGGAACGCAGATCAGTAATGAGATGATTACATGATAATGTGATAAATGTTCTATCCAAATTCTCTGTTGTGCTGTTAGATGGCACCAGGAAACATCCTATTTGCACTGACCCTGGGATTTCTGGTGTCTCGAATTTGGGAGACACTTAAGGTATTCTGTTGAATAACTGGCTGGTTGACCAGTGCAGGGATTTCAAAATAATTTGGCTGAGTATCAGAATCACTGCAAGCTGGGGAGGTGAGTACTGGGCCCCATCCCTAGGCCTACAGATCAAAGTTGACAGGGAGGCAGCCCAGTGACCTGTATCATCTAGAATTTTCTAACGACGGCAACATGGGAATCTTTCTTGCTCTGTTTCCACGTACCTATTGCTGCGAGAACTGGGTGCCAACAGCAGGGGTGGGTTCTGGTGGGGAAAACTGGTGGGCTGAGATTTCTAGGCACCTGAACTTGTATAAACGCTCCTGCAAAAGCACACAGGCTGGATTGTCTGAATCACCAGGAGGCTGATTAGCTACATTCGGGAGTAAGATCTGCCTACAGTGGATCTCCTATTGACCCTGGTGGTGGGGTTGGCCTGCTGTTGCCTTTAAAGATTCTCAGGTGTGGGACACCTGGCTGGCTAGTCAGTAGAGCACGCGATGCTTGATCTCAGCCTCACTTTGGGTGAAGAGATTACCTAGAAATCTTAAAAAAAAAAAAAAAAGAGTCTCCCAGCCGACCCCCTCTCCAGCCTCCTGTGGATCAGCCCTTCACTTCTCCCCGGGTCAGACTCTTGCTTCTACAAGGTTCTGAGCTCCTTGAAGCCCAGGACAGCCTCTTACTCTTGTCCCCTTGCTCTAAGCTTCGCACTTGCCGATGTTTGCTGAATAAATGAACGAATGAGTTCAGTCTGTGTGAAATTTAATTTAAAGTGACATCTCTCAACTTCTTGCCTTTTTTTGCTGTCATAGAAGCAAGCGAATTGAGAAACTAGAAGTAGATCCTGGCAAACATTCCTTCCCAGACGTGGCTCACATAGTTCGGGAGAAAACACCCGCGCCCCGAGGAGTTCAATCTGAACCCAAAGTTACACCACACGGGGAAGATCCAGACTTTGAAGATAACCCTGAAGTCCCTCCATTGATCTGAAACAGGAGGCTGCGTCGACGGCCCCACCGGACCCCGTTTTCCTCGGTGCAGGGGTGTGGTGTGCCCTGTTTGGGGTAAACACAGAGTTACCTGTCAACATTACGACTCCACTGTTTTACTTCTACTTTATGCAGTGATATTCTTACACCAGTTTAAATTCAAATGTATACCTTAGAAGGCTACAACTAATAAACAAATATTTTGTCTATAATAAAATGTTGGCTAGTGCAAATGTGCGGTAAATCATAGAACTATTACATTAAGACACTGATATTTAATCACAGAACTGTCTGCTAATGCAGAGAGATGAAGCCAGAGATAAAAGGACTGATTATTAAATTGGTACTTCAGCAAATTGGTCAAGCTCAGAAGTTAAAACTGTAATTTCAGATCAAATTGGAATGCTCTAATATGATTTTCGCGGTGTTTCCATTTTCTTCTCGTGATTCCTGGTGGTGATGCCTGGGGACGGGCGATGTGGAGGAAAGCCAGCTGAGTAGGAAGAGAAAGCCCTTCAGGCTGGAGGTACCCGCTTGATGTCTGCGAAATGAGGGAAGCAGGAGGAGGTACAATGGGTGAAGTGGAGCCTGGGGAGAGGGCGCAGCTCCAGCACAGGACTGCCCCCAGAAGATAAGCCCACTGGGTCAAGATGGCAGAGCCCAGCCATGTCCTTGGCTGCGAGCTACCTGCCCAGAGATGGTGGCTGCAGCGGGAGACCTGGGGTGCTCTGCACACCTTGCGCGGGTTCCCTCTTGGGGAGAGCTGAGCGTGTGCCTCTGTTGGCCACAAGAAGGAGCCTTGAAGAGGCAGCCATGAGGGCTCATGGGAAGGAGGAAGGTGCTGGAGGAAAGGAGGCCCTCCTCACCTGGGGGAAGAGAGTTTAGCGAAACCGTTGCCCGGGCTGGCATGGAAACAAATTTTAAGCGTACCCACTGCCTGGATAGGTTTAGGGGAAGAGATTTCCAAGTAGAATGCCCGAGTACACACTAGTGCCTTTAGCTGCAAAAGACACAAATAATTCATCCATATTCAAGCAGCATTTAGAGAAAAGATAAAGGAACTAAATGGGCTAGGTTCAAAAATAAAACTTTCTCCTCCTAGTCTGTCCCGGCTGGAACAGCCTCACCCTGACTGTGGGGACCACATTGCTGTTGGGGTCTCTGAGGAATTACTGTTGGTTTGGAGTTAGGGTCCCATAACTCCTGAAAACTCTATCTGTCAATGCACAGTCATCTGGGGTAAGTCAAGGCCCCTTTGCAGAAGGCCAGGTGGGAGATTGATGGTGCAAAATTCAGGCAGTGTGGCCGGGATCTCCAGTGAGATCCAACCATGAGGCAGTGAGCCCTGTGGAGGAGTGTCCTAAAAACTGAGAACAGCAAGTGCAAAGGCCCTGAGGTGGCACCTGGTTTCAGGAACAGCCAGCAAGTCTGTGTGACCAGAGCAGGCTGAACAAGGCAGAGTATCAGCGAATGGGACACCGGCCCGGACGATGCTTGGTCTAAAAACAAGCCTACAGCTGGGAAATTTGCATTGCTCCCCGAAGAGTGCCTTCGGATTTCAGAGTGTTGTGGTTTGGGTTTTTTGCCAAATGTTTTCCTACACTGATTTCATTTTCGATCTTCAGAGAAATCCTCCTAACTAAGCATTTGCTCATCTTTCATTCAGTAGGAATGTGCCTACCATGGACCCAGGCGGGAGGATAATGGCGAACAAAAGGAAACAGGTCTTGGGCTTCTCTGAGCTTATTTTTTTGTGATGCAAATATGAATCAGTTACACCAGCAGACGAAGCTAACTCTTCTGAACTCCCTCTTGCCTTTTAGGATTGAGCCCCCTAACCACCAGGCAGCTGGCCCTAAGGTGGCTCCACAGGATGTTAGAATGGGATCCTCTCTAAGTCACTTTGGACTGAGTTTCCCAGATGACAGTGTTTTCCCTTCCCAAGTGAATGAGACTATTCACATGTCACCGTTTTCTAAGAAAATAGATGCAAACCGACTTCGTGAATCTTTTAAGTATTTTTAATGTTTATTTAACAAAAATTTTTTTAATGTTTTTCATTTATTTTTGAGAGACAGAGACAGTGCGAGCAGGGGAGGGTCAGAGAGAGAGGGAGACACAGAATCGGAAGCAGGCTCCAGGCTCTGAGCTGTCAGCACAGAGCCCGATGTGGGGCTCGAACCCACAGGCCATGAGATCATAACCTGAGCTGAAGTCAGATGCTCGAGTGACTGAGCCACCCAGGTGCCCCATACTTTGTGAATCTTAAAACTGCTCACTCCCTTGGGAAATATGAGAAGAGGTGTGAGGGTAGAGGGGCTTCGTGGGCAGATGATGTCTGTGGGGCACATGAGCTATAGGACCCTTGGGCAGGGCCCAAGCCGTGTCCTCACTTGGGTCCTGTTTCAAGGGACTTTAGGAGTGAAGGTGGATGAACGCGTGTCTTTGAAGAGTGACTCCTGAGGCTGGGGACACACGCTGGTGGCCGCCTCATGCCCGAGAGATCTGAAACTCACGATGGGCCGGAGTCCCGTCCTGCCGGGGGAGTCACCCCAGGGAGCAGAGGAACGCTGGGCCAGAGGAGCAGGGAGCATGGCCCTCTTCCCAGGCTTGCCGGGGACAGCATGCAGGAGCCTTTGCCAAGGACCAGGTGTGGGTTGTCGCGGGCGCTGCCCTGAAGGTGGGGGGCCCAGGGAGGAGGCCGGAGGCATGACGCTGCATGCAGGGCTGAGGAAGGCAGCTTGGAGGACCGGCCAGGTCCCGGGATGTAGGAGAGGGGCAAACAGGGAGCCTCTGCTGTGTCCATGGGAAGGCTTCAAGAGGGAGAAATGTCCACATCACCCGTCCCCTGGGCTGGCAGAGCAGGAAGCCTGGCCAAGCGGTGCGAGGACCATCTTACCTGCACCAGTGAAGGTCCTGGCAGCTCCTGGCCTTGGATGTGAATGGGTAAAGAGAGAGAGTGGCCACCTGGCCCCAGAGACACAGCTGAAGACAGTAGACGACTGGCAGGAACTGAGATTTTCTCCCAGGGATGCAGCCCACAGGGACGAGCTGGGGGAATAAACATCTTGACCTTACTCTCCTCCTTCCCCCCAATCTCTCGCTAGAGTTTCCCACCGGCTAAATACAACCAGAGACCAGGAGCAAGGGAGCCTGTCAGTGTGGCCCTTAGAGGTCCCGTTCCCAGGGTCCAGCGTGTGGTAGAGGGCGACAGTGAACTTGAGCTGACACGCTCCCCCTCGCCTCTCTGCCCTTGCCCGACCCCCCCCCCCTCCTCTGGGACTCTGGGGTGGAGTAGGAGACCCAGGAGAACGTTCATGCCAGGTAGGAGACTGTCGCGTAAGACTGAGCGTCAAAGGGTCATCTACTCCCCCAGAGCAGTAGGAAACATCCTAGGACCTGCCTGCATGCTCAGCCCGGGCAGAGGAAGAAAGGGGAAGGCAGAGTGGGAGGCATGAATCCGTTGTTTTGATCGCTGCAGCAAGGCGAGCATTCAGCGCCTTGCTGTGAATAGTTCCTGTGAATAGTGGCACTCGGTTCCGGGATCTGGTGCTCTGCGTGCTTCCGGCAGAGCCTCCTCCCTGTGCCCATCGCTTTTTTTTTTTTAATGTTTGTTTATTTTTGAGAAAGAGTCAGAGACAGAGTGTGAGCGGGGTAGGGGCAGAGAGAGAGGGAGACACAGAATCTGAAGCTGAGCTGTCAGCACAGAGCCCAACGTGAGGCTCGAACTCACGAACCGTGAGATCATGACCTGAGCCAAAGCTGGACACTTAACCCCCTGAACCACCCAGGCGCCCCATCCCTGTGCCCATTTTGTACCTCGGAAGGCTCATGGCTACACGCCTGCATCGGCTCCTGCAGGCCTGTGAATGGCAGGAGGCCGCTGACCTTGGCCGTCACAGGGAGGGGGGTCGGGGGGGGTGAGTTCTGCTCCTGCCACAGGGTCTGGGGGGCAGCACCCTCCTTCCCTGGGCACAGGGCATTGCCCTCCTCCCGACAGCTGGGGCTGCACCATGCAGCATGTGTCTGTCACCCTTTTGCAGTCTGTCACAACTTGCCTGACACATCGGATGGAATGTGCTAGCCCGTCTGCAGTTGACGCCTGTCAGGCCAGCGTGTCTGGCACTCCTGGAGCAGACCTTCGCCAAGAGTGGCTGTTCTTTCCCATGTTCACTCCCTAACTTTCGCTCCTCTCATTGGATCCGGCGTTCTCCTTGTTAGAGATCAGCATCCATTGACCCTTCACTTGGCGAACACTTCCTAAGCACCTACTAGGTGCAGGGAGCCTTACCAGGTGCTTACCAGCCTTACCACGACCCAGGAGGACCCCTTCGGCCCCATCCTCTTCTCGGGTCCGCCCCACCCTGTCCTGGGACACTTGGGGCCAGTCCCGTGACTTCCGTGCCTGCTCCGGGGCCGATGCCCCTGGAATCCAACTTCCAGCCCGATGCTTTCCCAAAGTCCACTTGACTCCTCCTAGTCCAACGCTCGCTCGTCCATCATCGCCTCCTGCCACATCCCCTTGTCCTGCCTCCCGCCCTCTGGCTCTTGCTTTACGCACTGGTTTGCATTCACCCAGACGGGAAAACACCCCCGAACGTCCCGCGTTCATCACGCAAGTGGTAACTGACTCCTGTCAATTCTCCTCAAAAGGAGACTCTCCTGTCTTCTCCAAACCCATCTACATGGCCCGTGTTCAACCTCCCGCCATCTGCTTGTCAACGTGACCCCCACCCCACCGCTCCTCCTCTTAAATACCCCCTTCGACTGTTGCTGGGAGGACCAGATCTGGGCCCCGACCTACCGTGAGGCCACATCTTCCACCGCCTCCCCACCAGGCTCCAACCTCCCCCCCCGCTACACCAGGGTCATCACCATCCGGGAGGTTCTGTGTGCACTGGCCCTCTGTCGTGGTCACTGAGCCGAGCTTGGTGATGTGCTGAATCTGAGGGCACAGGGGTTGCACGGAAGTCGGGTGACATTGCCAAGGTCCGGGAACAGCATAGAGGCCCAGGAAAGGCAGGACCCAACACACGGGCACCTGTTCCCTGACCGGAGCATCAATTGTGGGGATAATTATAAACAAACGTGTCCCTTTTCAGAGGCAAATTAAGACCAGCTGGATGGGCCATCATCTTGCATCAGCTGCTCTGGGAAAGTGCACCTGTCCACCATCTGATGAAGGGAGAAATCACCGACCAGAGTGACCCAGGGGCTCCCCGACGGCACTCAGGGTTGCAGAGAACTGGGTTACTGGCTCTGCTCACCTCCACCACCAAAGGGAAAAGTTGGAATGCTCGTTCTGGTTACATGTGCCACATAACACACATTCCACACTTGGTGACAAAGAACAATCGTTTTATTACACTCGCAGTTTCTGTAGGTCAGAGGTACAGACGGCAGAGACAGCTTGTTTTTCTCTCTTGTTCCTGGTATAACTTGAAATCTGGAGGCTGGAATCACCTGGAGGTGTCTTCACTCACACACTTGCCAGTTAATGTTGGCTTTTGACCAGGACTTCAGCTGGGCTGATGGCCAGACACCGACACGTGTCCCTGAGGGCTGGTCTAGCCTTCCCCAGAGCCCAATGGATAGACTCCAAGAGCGAACATCCCAAAAGAACAAGGAAGAAATGCATAGCCTTTTTACGACCTAGCCTTGGAAGAGACACAGCTTGGGGGCGCCTGGGTGGCTCAGTCGGCTAAGCGTCAGTCTCCGGCTCAGGTCATGATCTCACAGTTCGTGGGTTCGAGCTCCATGTCAGGCTCTCTGCTGACAGCTCGGAGCCCAGAGCCTGCTTCAGATTCTGTGACTCCCTCTCTCTTTGCCCCTCCCCTGCTTATGCTCTCTCTGTCTCTCAAAAGTAAATAAAGGCACAAAAAAGAAAAGAAAAAAGAAAAAAGGGAGCGACACAGCTGACTTCTGCTGTACCCTGTTGACCCAGCGTCAAGGGGGAGGACTCAGTCTCTGCATCTTGCTGGAAGAGCGGCCAGCTTCCAGAGAAGCAGGTGGGACCAGAGACATTGTTAGGAGAATGCAGGCTACCACAGCGCCCTTCCTCCTCCAGGAGACCCAAGTTGAGCAACACTCCCTGCTCCCAGAGAAAACAGGAAGTGATTCCTCTTCTGTTGTCGTATGAATAAAAGATATGGCCAAGAGGGGATGCGTATTTAATTTTCCCTCAGGACCATCGGCTGCTTCTCCTTTCTTTGATGGGTTCTATAAATAAAAATACTTACAAGTCAATGCACGGCCAAATAAAGATCCCTGGATGCCATCTAGAAGGGTTGTTCGAGTTATGAATTAGATCCCATTTAATGTTCCTCGGGTCATGCAGATAAAGATAGAAAAGAGGGCGGTGGTGGTTGTTTTTAGATCTCCTTTGGCCATATTTCTCTGAGAGCAGCAGCGAACTGTGGCACTGTACTGAGCTGTCCATGAGGGACTATCTTTCTGGCCTCACCCTTGCACGCTGTCTGCCGTAGCACCGGCTTCCCAGGAGCTCAGAATTTGGCTCACAGTGTGAGCTCCCTGTCAAGCATCATAGATCAAAATCTGAAGGACGAAGCTAAAGCAATGCTTAGAAGAAAATTTATAACTTTATTTAAAAAAACCCAAATTTTTAAAATAGGTAAATTTGTAAGTCCCCTGTGGGGGTAGATAAATAAATATCAGAGATTGTATTTAACTCACTGATGAGTGAGCCAATACCACGTTCCGACTGGTCCAGAGGAGAACTTGCGAGCCACTGGCAAAGAGGCAGGAGGGACTGCTGTCATGAGTCCACAGGTGGACACTGCTCTGCTGTCCCTGGGGCAGCGACCAGTCCCAATCTGCCAGACACAGTGCACAGGACTCCCAGCTTTTAACAACTGGCACCGTGCGGGCAGGCCACCCACAAATCTGTATCTGCCCCTTCCAGAACACTCCTCCATTTCTCTTGACATTTCAAGTATATTTATCAAAAAATATCAAAGACTGAAACAAACTTGGGATTTAACTCAGGGAGCTAGAAAACACACTACAAACGTACCCAGCAATGAAGAGAAATTCATTGTGAAAATAAGGCAAGAATCGACGAAATCATGAATAACAATAAAAGCAAACAGTAGAGAAAACTATTCATTTGGAAACACTAGTATGATAACTTCAGTAAGACTGGTTAAGAGAAACAGGAAGATGATGCAAATTAACAAAATAGAGAAAAGAGGGAGGAATCAGTGACCTATATGGTAGAAATTTAAATTTTTCAATAAAATACTAAGGAAACTATACACTCATCCATTTGAAATTTCTGAAACACTAAAACAGTTTAATGACCAAAATCCATTAAAAAATAGAAAACTTGGGGCGCCTTGGTGGCTCAGTCTGTTAAGTCCCGTTGGCTCAGGTCATGATCTCATAGTTCATGGGTTCAAGCCCCACATCAGGCTCTATGCTGACAGCTTGGAGCCTGGAGCCTGCTTCCAATTCTGTTTCCCCCTCTCTCTCTCTGCTCCTCCCCCACTCATACTCTGTCTCTGTCTCTCTCTCTCTCAAAAATAAACATTAAAGAAATAAAAAATAGAGAAATTAATGAATAACCATTAAAATCTTGAAAATTTGCTAAGTTTCACTTAAGTTTGTCCTTCTGCAAACAAAAGATTAAAAAATTGCTTATTAATATGCCACCTAGAATAATCTTCATACTAAACCAGATAGAGATAGTTCATGAAAACAATATGGAGCCATTTCATTTGAAACTCTTAAATACAATATCAATGAATTCAATACCACTATATTAAACATTACACATTGCTAGAAAGTCATCTTTACTTCAGGAATGCAGAGATAGTGTAACCATTATGAAATCTATCAATTTAATCCACATTAATAGATGTAAAGGAGAAAGATTATATCATATCACCATCTCAATAGATGCAGCAAAATTTGGCTAAAGTTTAATAGTTATTTATGATTTTTAAAGGGGAAATTTAAAAAAAATAAAGGGAAAAACTCTTAGAACAATGACTATTAAGAAAAATAATTTATTTAAACTGATATGATTTTTTTTCCACCAAAAACCTATAGCAAGCATGATACTTCATGAAACTCACTTATTTGTATGCACTTCCTTAAGCTGAGGACAAGAAAAGTCCGTTTCCTGCCTCTGTTCTGGGTCAGCATGTTATTGCATGTTCTGATGGGTGAACAGAATGGAACAACCACTGGGTAAGGAGTGAGAGGTATAGGGATGACTTTACTTTCAGATAATGTGGTTAGTTTCACAGGTTGCCTAAGAGAAAAGGACATCTTGTTAGAACAACTGAGTTCAGTAGATTTTCCCAGTTGTAAGATCAATACGGAAAGTTTACTAGTGCCCCTCTACATCAGCAATAGTGAATTAAAAGTAGGATAGGATACCGGCTGCTATTCACAAACAAAAGTTTGCCATCTTGAAGCAAAAACTATCAAGTACCTAGGAATTATCCTAAACATGCAAAAATATTGAGAAAAAATAGCTTCTATTTAACGGACATAAAAGAAGTCCTTACTCAAGTGGTATATACACCATCGTGCATGGATGGGGTGATGGAACCTGAAAAAAGTGTCAGATCTTCAATAGTCAATTCGATTCACTTCCAATAAAAACAACAGCAGAACTTGAGGGTCAGCTAATGCCTAAGACAAATTGTAAAATAAAAACCAAAATGGGGCACCTGGGTGGCTCAGTTGGTTAAGCTTCTGACTTCAGCTCAGTTCATGATCTTATGGATCATGGGTTTGAGCCCTGCATCAGGATCTCTGCTGTCAGGACTGAGCCTGCTTCAGATCCTCTGTCCACCTCTCTCTGCCCCTTCCCTGCTTGTTCACTCTTTCTCTTTCTCTCAAAATAAATAAATAAACTTAAAAAAAACAAAGTGAATTGCAGCCTCACCTTGCTATATAACAAGATGTTCCCTTAATCCATAACCATAAATGCATATTAAACAATACAAATAAAAGTATTGTGACTTTGACAAAGGAATAGAAACAAAGGAAGGAAATTAAAAATAGATCCTGGGAACATGACATATGATAGAAGTGGCATCACGAGTAGATGGATGAAAGATAGATTATTTAGTAAACAGTGCTGGGAAGGAAAAAAAAATAGGATTCTCTACTTCTAAATCCCAAACGGAATGAAGATGTAAATGTGAAATATCAATCTATGAAAGTGACAGAAAAAGATGTAGGTGAATATATCTTGGATCTCAGGATAGGGGAAGGATGTCTTCAGCAAGACCTCTTATATCCAAAGTTACTTAAAAGTCTAAAATCATAAGAAGCTAGTGTCTAAAACCCATGAGAAACTTAGATCGGAACAAAAGGACTAGGAAACTGACAGGAGGCAAAATCTAAACACTAACAAGCACATGTGACCAGCAATCAGGAAAGACCAATTAAACAAGGAGATAGAAAAATGTGTCGTTATTAAGTGTCGGAAAGACGTGGAGAAAGGGGAATGCTCTCTCTCCTCTGGAAACCTATCTGCAGTTCTGGGTGCAGGGAGGAGGATGGTCAAATCATGGAACCATTGACGCCCTGTGGGTGACCAACCATGAGCAGGTGCCTGGCCAGTCCCGTCAGAGGTCTTTCCTGCAATATGTATCCCTGCAAGACTCACGTCTAGGTCCCCAGGGAAGTGTTTATTGCAGCACAGAGTTGGAGGACCCCAGCGCTGCAGGGGATGGATGAATATAATGATATCTATGCCTCAAGTGCCACTCTTTTCAGGGCCAAGGCACTGCAAGCTAGCTGTATGTGCAGAAACATAGATCTTGAAAAATAGCATTAAGAGAAAAAAGTAAATAGCTTAAAAGCACATAATATAATCTTTGTAAGTTTTTTAGACACTTGATGAGACACAAAAAGAATTTTTTTTGAGAGAGACAGAGAGGATGCAAGTGAACAAGGGGCTGAGAGAGGAGAGAGAGAGAAACCCCTAATGGGAAGTGAGAGAGAGGGAGGGAGAGAGAATTAGGGCTCACCTGAAGCGAGGCTCAGGCTCCCTCAATGTGAGGCGCGAACTCAAGAATTGTGAGCTGATGACCTGAGCTGAAATCCAATGCTTAACCAACTGAGCCACCCAGGCGCCCCAAAACACAATTTTTAAAAGAACACATATGTACCAAAATAAATGCAAGAAAGACAGTTTGAAAGGCATAAACTAAATAGACTGAATTGGATGCCATGGAGGAATAGAATGGGTGTGGGGATATGGGACTATGGAGAAAACAATTATAATACATACATACACACACACACACACATACATGAAGCAAACCACCTAGAGGCTTAGCATGAATTAATGATGACGTGTAACGAGCTGAAGAACATGATTCACTGTCTTTGGAAAGCTTAGATCCTAAGGGGAGAAGAGAAGGTAAATTAATAAATCAATATTCATTCTTCATTTCTATACTGCCTTTAGGACACTGAGAAAGAATTCAGCCAACTGGAAAGAGAGGAATCTAGATTGATGATCACTTAGGTCTTTTCCCACTAAATACGAGGAATCCTTAGCATTAGCAAACACCGTTCTGAGCCCTTCGGGCCACCAGTGACCTCTACGAGCTCTCTCTGTGAAGACCTTACATTCCAGTGGACAGGAAGTTGTAGAATCTCTCAGACGAACTGTCCCAGTTCAGAGCTGTGTTCTATGCCTGGCCTTATGGACGGGGAGGGCATTAAGAGGCAAGGGCTTTAATGTCCCTCACTAAACAACAAGCCTGACACGATTAACTTAAGACCTGCTTTTTTTTTTTTTAAAGTTTATTTCTGAAAGAGAGAGAGAGAGACAGACAGACAGACAGAGCACAAGTGGGGGAAGTGCAGAGAGAGAGAAAGAGATGCAGAATCTGAAGCAGGCTCCAGGCCCGATGCAGGGCTCAAACTCCCAAGTGGTGAGATCATGACCTGGGCCAAAGTCGGACGCTCAACCAACTGAACCACCCAGGTGCCCCAAGACCTGATTTTTTCACTTATATCTCTCAGTGCCTGATTCATACTATGAACAGGAAGGAAATTGAGGGAGAATGGGAGACAAAGAGGCGGGTGATCTATGTTATCTCAGAAGGTCTGAGAAGATGTCCCACATCCCAGGGAACCTGCGGGAATATGTAACGTACCACGACTATTTCTGACTTGTTAAAGGCCCGACATAATCTACCACCACACATTCTTATGAGATCCCTTGTCCCCCTCTTCATTAAGACTTACTGGTCTAGGTTTTGACTTCGGTAAACCTTAGTTATGCAGCGACCTCTGGATTATTCCACTTTATTTTCTCGTCATCTCCCCTGGAGCCAGACCATACCTTAACCATGAGTGGTTCTCAAGAATCTGCAGAGAGCTTCGCTCAAAATAAGCAATTTGAATGACTCGCCCACAGTCACCTCAGAGTTTCCATCTTTCATCTCACTGCCTCCTCAAAAACTTCCATGCTGGAGTCCAGCTCTAGCAGGTCCAGGGTTCCCTGAAGGATGGACGGTGTTGGCAAAAGGGGGAGGAGTGAGAGAGCCACAATATTCTTTCTGATCTCCAGGCAGGCATCTCTGCTCTGTCTGATTCTCTAGCTTTATTTATAGTGAAAGGTACAAGGAGCAGATAGAGCAGTAAATGATTTCTCGTAGATAATTTGTTCAGCACAATTTTCCAGAACATGGATTCTACAGAAGTTACAATTCTAATCTTCGTAGTAATGGTTGTAAAAAAAAAAAAACTTAGCTACAGGCACTCATGCTATCATATGGGAAGGGCAGGTCTTTTTTATACAAAACCTCAGGTATGGCCATAAGGAAGCGACCTTTAACCATGAGGCAAACAGTGTTGTTTAGTAAAGGTCAGTGTTTCATGAGTAAGGGTCATTAGGCTGTTTACAGCTCTAAGAGAAAGTTCCCAGAAAAACAGGATCCCCAGGAGACATAATGCCTACTCTCACAGTCCCAAAGGTGAATGATATATTTTATCACAGTAGTGACTTTTGCAACTACATCCAGGCCTAGAAAGTAATGAGTTTTCAGTTAATTGCTTAGCTAGGAGGAAAATTATATGCTGCTTGCCTTAGACCCTTTAGGGTGGATCTTGTTTACTCATCTTTTCCCTGACCAGGTGCAATCATGCCTCAGAGACAGGGCAGGGCGGGAAGGCCGCTCCTGACACTAATCAGCAAGGTTTGGTGCCCAAGCAGAAATGAAAGTTACAAGAGGATAGATTTTGGTCGCTGCCTGATGGCAAGAGACCATGCAAACCTGTTGTACCCTCACTAGTAATTTTCATTCAACTGGTGAGTTCAGATAGCTCCCAACACTTCCAGAGGCTGGATATTCTGGACTCAAAAGCCTGGTTCTCTTGTGGACCAGACGACCCCGAGCCAGGTCCAGACACTCAGGTGCACTTGTGATGGAGAGCTTCCCTCCACCTACACCCAGCGGGCTTCTCGGGTCCAGCCCAGCCAATTCCTGGTACAGAAAGGTGATGAGTGGAAGTGTTATGTCCAAAAACCCCTGGATTCATAGAATCCACTTCAAGAATGCTTTTGTAGTCTGGAAAGTTCTCATATTTGCCTATTGTTTATAAACTGTTTATAAAGGACCTCGCACGGGGCCGAGACAGCACAAAGTGCATCGTCTGCAGCCGTCTCCAGTCAGAACACCCCTGCCGTGTGGGAAGTCTTACCCCATTTTACAGATGAGGAGTGTGAAGTTCATGGAGCTTGAAAAGGACTTCGAGCTGTTTTCGTAAGAACAGAGTCTGGATTGAAACTCAGATCTATCTTACTTCAAATCCATGCAGTTCCCACTGTGCATGATTCTTTTACACAGTCCTATCCTGATTTATAAGAAGAATATGCAAAATGCTATATTTGTATATTATATAAGATCATACCTCCACTGATGCGTGAGGAATCCCAAACTCTCTTCTTATATCAGAACACTTGCAGTGACTTCTTAATTTTGCATTGCAATGTCTCTTTAAATCAACCCCTTATTCTTTTTTTTTTTTTTCCTATTAATTAGCCAGGTTGCTAAGCTGGCACAGTGAAGTGGTGTTAAAGTGTCCCCAAATTAATAGTGCCTCATCAGCACTGAGGCAGGGCGTGAAATTACCTTCTGAAGTGTTACCTGAATGCAGTTAGCACCCCCTCTGCTGCTGACTTGAGACAGGAATGAGCACTCAGCAGAAACATCAGCAGGGCTGCATTAGCCATCAGCAGAATCCTAGGGTCAGAGAAGTGAGGTCGTCCTTGCCCGCCAGTGTCCTTCTGATCACCATGCTCCCCCAGGCGCGCTATCCCCAGCACATGGGGCATGAGGCTTCTGAAGCTGGTTGGTCCTGACTGGAGTCATTCTGTCCCTGGCTCACCCCTTAACTAGAGCACACTTGTGTCTCCAAAGCAACCAGATCCATTATGAGTTGTGTTAATGGACAGGTCAAGTCAACTCCCTGGCACCATGGAAACGCTACCCTTGCCTCCAGTGTTGGGTCTAACCTTCCAGGAGATGGGACGGATGCTGCGGGTATGGCAGGATAAAGGGGAGCGCCTCCAAGTGGAACTCTCTCCAGCTAGGTCTTTTAGGCAGCTGAGCCTGGATTGTGAATTTTCTCCCCAGCGTAAACTCCAGAGATTCCCAAAGTGGCCAAGAGCAGTCCCTAGAAGTTTTTATAAGGTTTAAAAATCCTATTTTAGATGAAAATGTACTCATTCAGCTGTTCATAAAATAGAACAAACTCAGGCCAGATATGTTTGTCCAATGACCTGAAACAATGGCCCCTACGCTAGAGAGGGGCCACATAATTCACAGGAAGGTTGTAGCTGAGGGAGGCACAGTAGACACCCCTCCAGATATGGGTTCCCATGACGATGGGGCAGATCCTTGCTGAGACACTTACCGCTGTATGATCTTGGAAATACTACCCACCCCTTTTGAGCCTCTGTTTCCTCTTCTGTAAGATCTGGTATATGATAACGCTCATTTCATAGAGTTGGTGTGAGGATTAAATGCGTATAAAGCTACTGGCACATAGTAAGCACTTAGTAACTGTTATCAAAATAATGATAGTAGTGGTGGTGATGCTGATGGTGATGGTGATGATGGTGGTGATGGTGTTGGTGATAATGATGATGATGATGATGATAGTGATGGTGATGATGATGGTGATGATGATAGTTGTCGGAGTCCCTCACCCGCCGGCGGGAAGGAAGGACGTGACACCGGGATTCGTTGCAGACGTGGGTTTTATTTCTTCTCTCTTCTTCTCCCTCCCCCTCCTCCTTACATCCTCCACTAAGTGGGAGGGCATAACCGTGGCATGGCGCTCTTTAATTGGCTCACGGGTGCTTAGCTAGCAGGCAACGTCAGGCAGGCCAGAGCCGCCCCGCCCCGCGGTCTTGGGGAGATGGCTCACATGAGTCGGGGAGCTTGGCGCCGATCCAGGCGCCATCTTATTCTCGCACACGCGGGCTCCCACAATAGTGATGGTGATGATGATGCTGATGGTGATGGTGATGATGATGTTGATGGTGATGGTGATGATGGTGGTGATGATGATAGTGATGGTGATGATGGTGGTGATGGTGTTGATGATGATGATGATGATGATGACGGTGATGTTGATGATGGTGATGATGACAGTGATGGTGATGATGATTATAATAGTGATGGTGATGATGATGGTGATGATGGTGGTGATGATGGTGGTGATGGCGATGGTGATGATGATGGTGGTGATGGTGATGGTGAGGATGATGACGGTGGTGATGCATCAGGAGATCAGCCGTTGCAGCACATGAACACTTCCAGCATCTGCCTATATCTAAAGGGAGAAATTAAACTTCTTAGAAGGCGAATGAGCCGTGCTCCCTCGGTCTGTCTTCTCCACTGTTCTGTCCCTCCATATGATTTTGTAGGAGCTCCAGTGAGGAGAGAGAAGAGATGGTACTTGCTGGCAAGGACCAAAGAGCTGCCATTGTTTTTCATTAGATCTGATGAAGGCCATTCCGTGAGTTAAGTAAGCAAGTAAAAGTCATTTCAGTCAGTCCTTATCTTTAAAGAAGAGTTATTTTGTAAAATATAATTTTAAATGTGTTCTTTCATCAGCAATGGCTTAATTCATATTAAACCAGAAAATTAGGCTCAACCGCACATCCTTCTCATGACATATTTGGTTAAGTGAGGCAAATCTAATATCACAAAAATGAGGATGATAATAACTAACATTTATTAAGTATCTACTGTGTGCCCTTCACTTTATTCAAGCAAATATTTATTGAACACTTGCTGTGTTCCAAGCTGAGGACACAGCAATAAAAAACAAATGGCAAAAATCCTTGTGGAGTTTACATTCGACTGAAGGGAAACAGAAAACAAATAAATAAACAAGCCAGCCATATGGTATAAGAGATAGGGAGCAAAATAAATAAGAGAGAGGCCTTGAGGGTCCCATGGGAGCTGCCATTTTAAATAATGTGGTCCTGGCAGTGGCGTTTGAGAAAAGAATAAACTGATTTTTCAGACTCAGAATAGACTTCTTGGTCAAGGGGGTTCCAAGTAGATTTAGCAGTATCTGCAAAGGCCCTGGGGTAGGAATGATCAGAGTTCCTTGGAGGAGTGACCAGGGCAACTACATGGCTGGAAACCTTAAGGGGAAGAGAGTCAGGGAGCTAATGGGACCAAATTATCCAGCACCTTAGAGGAGTCTGCCAGGTCTTCTCTTTGATTCTGAGACCGAAGTGGATGGAGAGGACGCTGAAGGGTGGGAGTGCCGTGTAAGACTTTCCCAAAGCCACCCCCACCCCCCCCGCTACTCTGCAAGGGCAATGGGAAAAGCCATTAACCAGTTAGAAGTGGTGGTGACAACCCAGAAAGAGACAATGCTGGCTTCGATTTGTGGGGGGAAGGTTGGGAGAAGTAACTGCATTTTGTGCATATTTTCAGGAGAGACACATCAGGATTTGCAGATGGAGTGTGTGTGTTTTTGAGAGAGAGAGAGAGAGGAGTCAAGGGTGGCTTTGAAGTGTTTGTCTGCAAAACAGGAAGGATGAGTCGACTTAAACAGAGGTCTGGAAGAGTTAGAAGGGGATTATGGTCCGGCACGAGTGATGTGGCCTTGGTCTTGGGCGTATGGAGTTTCAGATGCCTTTTGGATACCTGAGGAGGGTTGTCTGGGCAGGTGGAGTCTGGAATTCAGGAAAGAGGACAGGGTGGGAGGTGTGATTGCTCATGTGGTGACAACGCTTAGGGGTGTTATTCAGCTCACACTGTGCGATGAAGGAAACTCAGTGACGGAGGTAAAGGACACCGTTCACCCAGCTACTGAGTCAGGATTTGAACCCAGTTCGGAAACCACCCCTTAGTGCTAAGCGCCTTCTTGTTCTGATGGACATTTCAGATGTAAAGAGAAAACCCTGGTGTGTGTCTCTCATTTTTTCCAAAAAAATCTCTGCAGCTCAGATCCAGAGCCAACTGGCCTCCCACTCACTTGAAAAAAAAAAAAACTGTAAAATCCCGTTTTCAGAGAGCCTTTCATTGGCTTTTTAAACACAGTCATGCTTCACAGTCCACCCAACAGAGAATTGTTTTTGGCAGGAATACCACGGGATGATGTCACGCTCTGAGGACAGGGAAAACCCGTGTGCCTCCGATTCCTCTTTAAAACAGGGGCTTCTCCTGCCTGGTGCTGGAGCCGAGTCAGCGGGTGCAACCTTTTTCGGAAGGGACATTTTCAAGACGTGGCAACAATATTACATATGTGTATGCTTTATGCCCTCAAAGTTCTAACTCTGATCATCTAATCTTAGGAAATAATCAGAATCATGTAAAAATGTCTTAGACTGGAAGATGTTCATCACAGCCCTACTTTCAATGCTAGATTTTTTTTAAGGTGTCTAATACCCAAAGGTGAAATGGTTAAGTATGTTACAGATGTCAAAAACTATTTTTAGACAAATTCTGAAAAATCATAGTAAAGGGCTTTATTAAAATGTTAGTCTTAGGAGGCAGGATACATTATTGTATTTTGGTGTCGTCTTAACCTGTATTCAGTGATTTTTGAAATCAATTGGTCACCAGTGGAATACAGAGAAAATGTTATATATATGTAAAAGGATGCTGTAAGGGCTTGGATGGGACTTCATTTTCTTTTCTAGAATGAAAACCAAGGGCACAGGTGAACACAGAAGACCTCACATTCTCCTCACATAGAGAGGTGCTACTTCACCAGGACAGCCCCTTGCTGCCGCCTCTGATGCCCATCTCCACCTGCTAACATAAATGGAATCTTGAGGAGCCAGACAGGCCCAGCAAATACAGGAATAGTACAGAGAAGTTCCATTCCTCCTGTACTGTTCTGTCCCTACCCATCGGCTAGAAAATGGAGGGTGTGTAGAAGGTTCCAGCTCTCCAAGCCAAGGGAAAGAGGGGCCGAGAGAATAGCTCCTAAAAACTGGTGAAAGCCAGCAAGAAGGAGAGACGGGTTCCTCAGTTAAATTTCTGCTTGGCCAACACACTGTGGTCAATCCCTACATCATCAATGAAAGGACAAGAGCACCTGGTAGGGGGGCCTGTCAAACAGAGGAGGGTCCCTCTTGAATCCAAGTTTCCTGAGACAGACAGGAGCAGGTCCAGAAGTGCACGCTGGCCTGGGAGCTGTTCTCTGTGGGCAGGGGAAAAGGGATGGGTCCCCCTCCCCGTGGGCATGTGAGAATCTGTGACCATCCGTACTACCGTCCAGCTTCTGGTCACAAATTATTTCTCCACATGCAAAACGCACTTATCCCCTCCCAAGATCCCCCCAAATCCTGTATCATTACAGTCTCAGCTCTAATTCGGAATCCCATCATCTAAATTGGGTCTGGGAGCTGATGGGGCTCACTGGGCGTGCTTCCTCGAATATGGCTCTCTTCAAATGGAAGACCCAAAAAGTGAAGAGGCAAGTTAACAGCCCTGCACCCCCAGCTTGTGATGCATAACCAACACCAGATACCTTCAACGGACACTCCTATATAGAAAAGGCTTTGGGGAGGGGTGTCACCTGAGTGGTCTGGTGGCTTTTCACGGTCTGCCTGGCTGGTCTGAATGCCTTTCTGTCCCCAGCACTGGGAGGCCTCCAGAAGGTCCAGTGAGCTCACCCCTCCTCTGTAGTTACTTTCTGCTGGGCTGTGTGGAATCTCCCTCCGCATACACACATTAGTATCTGGGCAGACTTAAGTGAACCCGGTGCGCGTGTGTGGAGCTTCTGCTCTGTAGAGCTCCATCCTTCTCTGCAGCATCCCCGTTCTAAAAACTCTGCCCATGGTAGGAGCTCCAGACCACAGAAACCTCTGTGTTCTTTTTGGATTTCATCTCCCTCTGTAACAGTCTAGAAAGTTCCCCTAGGCAGAAAACTGAAGCAAAGTTCCCCAAGCAATTGAACTGGAGCCCAGAACACTGGGCTCATCTCACCTATTTCCTGTCTCTCAGAAATCACAGCCATGCAGCGTCCCTTGTCTGCTTTGCCCAGTTCTTCAACACAATGTTTAATGCTCGATAAAGATGCTAGACACTCCAGAAGACAAGCTGATATGAATGGAAAACAAAATAGGCAATTGAAACAGACCTTAGGTGATATAAATAATGGAATTATAAAGTAAAGATGCATAACCTAGAAGACAAAAAATAGGATTTAGAATTTTGGCAATGAATCAGAAACTATTAAATAATGAAAGTCTTAGAACTGAAAAATATAATAACTAAAATTAAACAGTGTGGACTTCTTGAACAGAAGATAAAACCAAGCCTAGAGGAGAACTTGTAAATTGAAAGATATCCAAAATCAGAAGTCAGAAGAGACAGGTAAATACAGAAGAGAGGCTAATGGGGCCCCATAAGGACAGAAGGTCTAGAATGGGGCAGCAGCAGTGTTTAAAGAGATAATCACTGGGAATTTATAAATCTGACCAAGGACATCAAGCTAGAGAATTCAGAATCTCTACAAATCCCAAGGGATTTGTGGGATAAATTAAAAGAAAAATTAGGGCTAAGCACATCAGAGGAAAACCTCCAAAACCCAAAGGGAAAACACCCTCTTAGAAACAACCAGAGCCAAGAACAACAGGAACGGAGGGGAGGGGTTTACTCTGCAGAGGGGCAGGGCAGGGAGTCAGGGAAGAGTCTGGCTCCACCTAAGAGGCGAGATGTAAGCTGGGCCTTGAAAGATGGCCATGGCTTTGGATGAAGGGTCTTCAAGGTGGAGGAATGATCAACAAAGACTCAGAGGATTGGAAGTTTGGGACACATGCTTCTGTAGGAATGCAGTGCACTTGGATCCTGGAAAGGTAGGCTGAGAACAGACTGGGAATGGCCCGGAATGCCTACCCAGGAGCATGAACTTCCTTCTGCAGGTAGCAGGGCACCATCGACAATTTTAAATGAGGTCTTTGACTAAAGACACAAGATGCAGTGGGGGTGCCTGGGTGGCTCAGTCGGGTGAGCATCTGACTCTTGGTTTCAGCTCAGGTCATGATCTCATGGTTTTGTGAGTTCAAGCGTCGCATTGTCTCTGTGCTGACAGTGCTGAACCTGCTTGGAATTCTTTCTCTCCCTCTCTCTCTCTCTGCCTCTCCTCAACTCATACTCTCTCTGTTTCTCTCAAAATAAATAAACGAACATAAAAAGAAAGAAGCAAGAGGCAGGCATTGGGGGGAAAAGACCTAGGTCTCCTTGATCAACATTTATAGAGACAATATGAAAACAGCCCTCATTCCAGACCTCAAACACAATATAGACTTTGACCTGGGGAGGGAGGCATGGAGATGATCATTTGTTCAGTGCTTCCCTTGTGCCATTAATAATAAAGACACATAGGGGCACCTGGGTGGTTCAGTCGGTTAAGTGTCTTGCTTCGGCTCAGGTCATGATCTCACGGTTCGTGGGTTTGAACCCTGAATTGGGCTCTGTGCTGACAGCTCAGAGCCTGGAGCCTGCTTCGGATCCCGTGTCTCCCTCTCTTTCTGCCCCTCCTTTGCTCACGCTGTCTCTCTCTTTCTCTCAAAAATAAATTTAAAAAACATTTTAAAAATTTTTTTAAATTAATAAAGACACATAATAAATATGCACATTTCCAAAGGCCCCAGAGTGCTTGTTGGCTTTCATCATGATCTCCTGGGGAGGCCATTCATTTACTCCATCTTTTTGTCATGGCAATCTCTTTTCCTGTCTTTGGACTTTTCACGTGCTTCTCTAAAGAGCCCACTCCTACCTTTGGGCCTGGCTAACACCAGGCCATCATTTAGGGTCTTCATCCCACCTCTCTCCATTATTCTGAAAATGTTTCCATCACAGCAATTATTCCAGCGCTGGTAATGCACTCGCACCAGGCACTCTGCTCTAGCCCACGGGCATTTCCAAGGCTGAACCCACCTTACCCGTCTTGTGTTCTCAACACCCGGCAAAGAACACAGGCTGTCAGAGTAGCCATGACCTTGAACATTGCTGATCTTATGGTACTGAGTAAAAGAGAGTGTGGCCAGTTGCACCCTGGCTCCTAAAACTTTGACCCAGAAATGACATATCAGTTTTGTTCAATGTATATTTATTTTAGAGGGAGATAGAGCATGAGCAGGGGAGGGGCAGAAAGAGAAGGAGACACAGGATCTGAAGCAGGCTCCAGGCTCTGAGTTGTCAGCGCAGAGCCTGACATGAGGCTTGAACCCACGAATCACAAGATCATGACCTGAGCTGAAGTCGGATGCTTAACCAACTGAGCCACCCAGGCACTCTTCAGTTTTGTTGCCTTGGTCAAAGCAAGTCACGTGGCTTCACTTAACCTTATAAGGGCAGGGAGAACGAGAATTTCAGTGAATCAATGACTTTGACAAGTCTCAACAACTAATGGGATAACATCGTAAGTTTTAAGGATTGATAATGTATCTGTGATGTACCTAGAAGGCGGAAATACTGCACAGACATTACTTCTAGGTCATCACAGAAGTATAATGTGGATGTTGGATAAGGGGAGTATTCAATCCAACATGAGAGACTGGGGGAAGACTTCATGGCGACAATGGCGATGGGAAATCATTAGAATTTGGGCGTGTGGATGGAGTACAGCGGGCATCCAGGTGGAGGGAGCAGCTAAGGTCTGGAGATGGGACGGTAAGGGCACATTGGACAAATGGCGTTATCGACTGTCGCTTGAGAAGCACCTGCGGCAAGTGTCGTTTCTACGGGGAAGAGCTGCCAATGGCCAGCTGGAAAAGAAAATGCCAGCTGCCATTTTCAGAAGCAAAGGTGCCTGTCCACAAGAACCCAGATGCCATGGATACACGGAAAGCAGCCCGACCCCAAGACCACAGTCACCGTAGCGATCCGATGAGCTCATTATCCTGCCGAGAGCTCATTACACAGCCTGGCACGTGAGGTGTCTGCTGCTCAGACCCACCCAGACAGAGCTGCAGGGATGAGATCATCATCATCTTTTCAAAAAAACTCACCATTTAAACAGCCGAAATGCTTGGCCTCATGCTGTCAGGAAAGCTGTCACCATGGAAAAGAAAGAGAGAAAGTCCCCAAAATTAGTGTTGAATCTCTTCCAAGAACTGTCAATATTTTTGGAAGCCCCCAGAGAACAAATGTTTTCCTGAGCCTGGCAGGCGCGGCAGTGTGGAGAAGACATCCAGGCTGACTGATGGCGGCCGGTCGGTGCCTGTTCAGTGGGTGACATCTAAGACAGGCAGCAGCGTGGAGGGAGATTACAATACCCCATCTATCGGCTGATGAGAACACAGGCGAAAATCTTTCAGAATCCTCAGAGCAGGACACCGATCCCAGGCCTCTGTGTCTATTCGCAGCCCAAGTTTTACTGATTTTACACTCACCTGCTAAATTCAGAATGTGCCTCCCCCAAATCGTGTGTTTGGGTGTCTCCAGGGATGGACTGGTCTTATAGGTCATTGTGTCAATCAGAGCCCCGGTAACTCAAGATGGGCTTCCTCAGAGGGCTACTTACGCATAAAAGTGGGGACAGCCCTGGAGGGATTCCCAGGGCTAGTTAATCCGCAGGGTTGTCACCGTCCCACTTGGTCACAAGCTGCCCTGGGAGAGGCGTGATGTTGGGGAGATGGCTCAGTCAAACCCTGAGGGAACAAGGTAGAGGAGGGTTCCTGCCGCCCACAGCCTCGTAACGGGCAGCACGCTCTTCCCCGGGAAAGCACCTGGGTGGTGCGTCTGCATGGATACTCTGGTCCTCCCGATGTCCTGTTCATGTCCCCTTCTCCATGTCCGCTTGGGGGTTCTGTCCCCCGGGATCCTGGAGGGCTTCTTCTCCTAAGGGGAATCTTAGAACAGAGGAAGGTTAATAGGACAAATAAGTCCCCTTCAGCTGCCAGATGGTGGTCATTCATCCTTGGTTTCTTCTGCTGGTACCAGCTGAGTCCGTCTGTTTTGCCCCTAAGGATGCCCCACTGTACGCACCGTCTCCGCAGTCCTCTGTGCGTCAGGCCCTGCTGCTCCACGCGTGATAGTTGCAAGCCCCTGACTTCCGATGGTCAGTTGCGGCCGGCTGGCCCCTACCGCTTGGGGGCCCATCATCCCCATTGCTATTTGCAAGTCAAGCTCTCTCATAGCTTCCGCTGCGCTGGCCCTGGTCCACGGAGGAGCTCCCCAACTTTTTGTGATGCAGGTACCCTCCCAACAGAGCGTACTTTGTTTGCAGCACATGGTCTGCGCTCTGAGCCCTCCCATGAGCCATCCGGTGGGCCTTGCGCAATGTAGGAGTGGCGACTCTGCTTCGGCGTGTCCCCTTCCCGGGGCTTCCCCACCTGCTGTGGCAGGTCTAGCCTCTCAACTTCGCTCAGAGTAAGTCCTGTAGAATCACCCTGAGTCCTGTAGCAGGATGTTAAATTCCGTTCAGCTCAGAAGAGTGTGCCTGAGTCAGTACACACTATTCAATTTCACATCCTGCCCCCCTCGATCAAGGACCATTTAGGACTCACCCCATGCATACTCCCTGGCCTCAGGCGGGAAGTGAGGGCTAGGTCTACATCATGTCTTCTGACCGTAAGGGAGCCATTTACACCTCGTTCTGTGCCCCTCGTCTTCTTTTCTCGAATTTAGTGTATTACAAATACCGTTAACTAATATTGCTGCTACTGAAACACATGATGCTGTAATGAGGCAGTATTTTCTGTGATCTGAAAGATTTCTCTTTCTTGAGCAGCAAAGAAGGCCTGAGGGACCCTGGTCTGCAGTCACGATCACAGGATGGTATTTCAGCGATGAACTCAGGAGACGGAGCAAGGGGTGGGGACCGAACCAGGAGCAGCTGAGGCCAGACTGGCTTCATGGAGGAGGTGGCTAGCTGTGTCTTCTGGTTTCACTCTGACCTGCTCCATACAACAGAACTTCCATATATGCCTCTCCTCCAAGGCTGCACCTGTCTTCTCGGTCTCTGTACCCATGACCACGTGGACGAGTACCCGAAAAGGCTCCGGAAGTGGCAAGTAGGAGCCACTTGATGGGGAGCCGCACAAGACCTGACAGAAGGGCCCCGATGGTGGCGGCAGCTCAAGCCTGCCCTGTATGCTAACTACCCCCTGCTTTTCCCCTGCTTGTTCGGTTGGAGCGCAACACCGGGCCAGCCGAGAGAGGGTTAACTCTGTCAAAGCAGACCCCGTGCCATTGGATGACTCAACGTGGAAGCAGTTTCTCCCCTTTCCTGAATTCTCACATCCCTTTTCTGTATCTCCCCAGATCACTTTCAGTATTAGATCGTTGATACTGCATGCGACTTTCAATATCTCTCCTTCCCTAAATCGTGAGCTTTGTGAACGCAGAGTCTAGTATTCACGCCCTCAACACCCCAGGGTCCAGCACGGGGCCCGGCGCCCATTAAGTGCCCTGTAAGCATTTGTTCGGTGAATGAATGAAGTAGGGTAAGTGCATGAATGAGAGGTCAGTGATTCTCCCTTATATGAGAAGCTTTGTATTAAATATACTTTATTGACTGTACATATTAAATCAACATAAGTGTACAGAGCGGGTCAAGAGGAAACAATATGAAATAGGGAAGAAAACTATCTATGCAAAAGGGTTTCTTAAGGTGCTTTGGAATGGAAACCTAGACAATGAAGACACCCCCCCATTATTTCTCATTTATTCATCAACTACCCTGAATTTCTATTTAAATGTTGCTAATGTGTCTACTAAGATTACCTGTTGACTGACGTCATAAGGCAACATCTCAGGCCTCATGGCGCCAGAGCAGCTAGCTAGCTTCTATTCACACTTAACAGCTAATTTCAGAGGTGAGACTAAGTACCCAGGTCTGTGAATATTTGAGGTTTTAAAATTATCCCGGGTCGGCAGGCGACACCCATGGTGTAGTTCACGTAGACACAGGCACGAGTGTACGCCTTTATCAGTGCCTCATGGCTCAGCCTCCCCAAGGCCCAGTGAGCTACGATCGGCAATCCCTGCTCTAAAGATGAGACTTTCAATGACAGAGATGAGATCCTTGGCTCCAGGCCACGTGGTCATTAACGCTTAGAGTCAGCCTCAGAGCCTAGTCTGTCCGACTCAGAGCACAGCTCTGGGATGGGGGAGAGGAGGTAGGAAACTCCACAGACGCGACCCCACAGGGCAATTCATTCTTTGCGACAGCAAATCCCTTGGATGTCTTGTGTGCCAGGCACTGTTCTAGGCACAGGGATACACCGGGGAGTGAGGGAGAGAAGAATATTATCTTCCCTTTGGGGGCTTCCAGTGTGGCATGGCGGTGGACAGGAGGTGGGACAGATCGTGAGGATAAGTAAGTAAAATTACAACAGAAATGGAAAATTAAAGCAGGGAACAGTAATGGGATGTAACTGGGGAGACTGCATTGAGATGGCGTGCATGGGGATAACGTCTGGAAGGAGGTGGTTATCTGCCGAAAACCATCCCAGGTAGAGAGAAGGGCAAGTGCAAAGGCCCTGAGGCAGGAATGCACCGAGCCCCTGTGAAGCCTGGCAGGAGGGCAGGTGTGGCTCGATCCAGGTGAGCATGGGGGAGATCTCAGTCAGATCAGAAAGGTGGAGGGGAGTGGGAAGGGCTAGGTGGCCTAGGGCTGTGGAGGTCATCACAAAGACATGGCTTCTATCCTGACCAGCGGAAGGTCAGAGGCTGGAAGAAACACGAACTGACTTGCATTTTAACAGGCACATAATCGGGGCTGGGGGGCGCTGGGAGCTGACTCCATTTATTTTCCCTCCTCACTGGCACTTTTGCTCCCAGCTCCCAGGATCTACCCGTCGGCATCCTTAGAACACAGACCTTGCTTAGCCAGATCCGTCCCCTGCTCCAGGAAGGAGGGGAGAGCGAGGGTGTTTTGAGGTGTTTGGGGAAACATAGGTCCCCATTCAGCATCTGCTTCACTTGCCAGAGCTTCGTTCTCTGAGACGTGCCCTGCGCTGCCCTCCGCGTCCCAGACCAGGGCCAGAGGACCTGGGGCTGAATTGTGACCTTACCACCACCTGGCTGGGAAACTCAGGAACGTCACTTGGCCTCTCCATACCTCGAGTTCCTCGCGTCAAGTAGGGGTAACAGCCTTGTGAGGCTTTGGCAAATGGGATCAGAGCTGGAAAAGTACTTTGGAGAGAACTGGGTTCCAATGCTTATCTGTCAGCTCTTCCCGGGGGGCCCCTGCAGGCTGCATTGGGTGCCCGCGCCCTCGTGTCAGTGAGGCAGGTGGCCAGACTGGTGGGGGGCAAAGCCATGTGCCCGACGGCCTCGCCTCCACCTCTGCCCCCACCTGCCCCGTGGGGCCCTAGGACACCGTGTCTCCATCTCTGCTTCTGCGTCTGTCTCAGACATGCCAAGAACTGAACGGTGCAGGACAGGCAAGCCCAGCTCCTTGAGTCAGGACAGACTCTCTGAGGACCCCCTCAAACCCCAGAGTTTCCTGCAGGACCCGGCTGGGGACCTGACCTGAGATGGCAGCCCCACAGGGCTCGTTTCCAGATCCCTGGTCTGCCTCGCCTGCCCCCTTACCAGGCGGTCCTGGAAACATGACCTCGAAATTCATCTGCACGTGACTCCCCGCGTCAGTGTCTGCTTCCAGGACAGCTCGTCTAAGGTGCTGTTGTTGGGAGGAAAATACATTGACCAAAATGAAAGCTCTGGTCACTAAGGGGCCTTTCCTGGACTCTGCAGGGGGCCCAGAGCTAGAACAGTGCCGGAGGGAAGGAGAGGAGGGGTGGGCACACGGAAGGGGTGACTGGGTGTGGACGCAGAGGGGAGGGCAGGCAGGAGCCCAGGAGCCCTCTGCATTGGTGGCCGGTGCGATCAGGTGGACGGGGCCTGTGGGAAGCAGGGAGCAGGAGGTGGGGTGGAAGGTGAGTCTGGGCAAGGGCACGTTAGGTGTGCGGGGCACCCAAGTGGAAATCCTCGTCACAATGACACGAAGAAGGGAGGCTCCAGGCACGGAGGCATGTGTGAAGTTCAGGGTGCAAAGTCTATGTATCTGGGCTACGAAGCTGTCACAGTAGCAAATATGAAAACCCGAATGGAAGGAAACGCATGGGAGCGGCGTGCAGGAAAATAGAAATCAGGCGCAAACCAGACAAAACTCGGGAGTCCCACAGAATGAAGTCCTTCCCAGAGATTGCGATTCCCTGCAGTCCGCCAGCTTCTCTCTCCCTAGTGGGGCTGACGTCCTCTTCAAAGTTAACCCTGGGAGCACCTGGGTGGTGTCTCGGCTGGTTAAGCATCAGACTTTAGATTTCAGCTCAGGTCATGATCTCACGGTTCGTGAGTTCGAGCCCCACGTCAGGCTCTGCACTGATGGTATGGAGCCTGCTTGGGATTCTCTCTCTTCCCTCTCTCTCTCGGCTCCTACCCCATTCATGGGACATGCTCTCTTGCCCTCTCTCTCAAAATAAATAAATAAACTTAAAAAAAGTAAAGTTAAAGCTGTTTGAAATGGCTGCACCTGCTGAGCTCACAAGTGTTCCTTGTTGTCTCTTCTCTCTGAGCCCATTTCCCGTTCTGTCATTCTCTGAGAGTGGCCACCGGATCGGGCTGCCCCGAGGAGCACTGAACTCACGGGCAGGCCCAGCACAGGCCTCGAGAGCAAGTACGTGTCTGGCAACAGCGCTGGATCACCTCCTGTCCCCGCAGGCACACGGGTTCTCTTTGTAAATCGAAAGAGAGAAAGAAAGAAAAAAAGAAGGAGAGAGAGAGAGAGAGAGAGAGAGAGAGAGAGAGAGAGAGAGAGAGAGAGAGAGAGAGAGAGGGAGGGAGAAAAAGAAAGAAAGAAAAAGAAAGAAAGAAAGAAAGAAAGAAAGAAGGAAAGAAAGGAGGGAGGAAGGGAGGAAGGGAGGGAGGAAGGACTTGTATATTATTTATTTTACCTATTTTATTTTTTTTTTTAGAAAGGACTTCTAGAAGAAAAGACTAGGTATCTGAGCCTACAATGATAGCTCAAGTCTGAATTTTCATTTCATTTCATTTTTCTTTTTTTAATGTTTATTTATTTTTGAAAGAGAGAGAGAGAGCACAAGCAGGGGAGGAGCAGAGACACAGAATCCAAAGCAGGCTCCAGGCTCTGAGCTGTCAGCGCAGAACCTGACCCGGGGCTTGAACCCATCAACCATGAAATCATGACCCGAGCCAAAATCAAGAGTCAGACGCTTAACCGGCCGAGTCATCCAGGTGCCCCTCAAGTCTGAATTTTTAACTTGACTTTTAACTTGATTTAACCTGTCCTCCCAACAGGACGTTGCCGACAAACTATGGGCTTGCCAAGTTTGGGGGGGCTGGGGGAGGTGGGGGAGTTCGGGTAGAGACTCAGGTAACCTGGGGTGGGGGGTTATGAAGACGTGCAGAAGACACAGAGGCCCAGAACGGGAAAGCCACACGTCACTTCTTTCACACATTGGTTTTCTACAAGGCCAGAAGGTTCTCCTACTTTCTGGATACACAGAAATATGTGTGGCCATTCTTTGGGGACCCATGGACAATCGTGAGAGGGTTTTGAGTTCCGCTCTTTCTCTCACTTTCCCTAACATGTGTGCTGAGACAAAGCAGCTCCCTGACCTTGATGTTGAAATCGAGGGGTGCACAACGCCTTGGCTTTCTGTTTTCATATGCTCTGCGCTTACACGGTGCCTGCTACATAGAATGTTTGGGTCAATGTGTGCAGAGTGACTGAAAGACTGAATGAACGAATGGACAAGGACATTCAGGATCCCGAAGAAGATGACAATCCATTGAACAGGGAAGAGGGCGTCCTTGTAGACAAGACAAAGGAAATCCTGGGCACAGACTTCAGCGCCATCATCTGTACTTTAGGTGGGGACGGCGCTGAGGTGACCCAACTTGTTGGCCAGGACCCCAGACGTTCTGTTACTAATCAGATCTGCATTTCTTACTTCTTCTGTGGTGTGTTTTGCATTCCAGACAGCACCGGCAGTGTTATGATATGTTAATATTAAATTAGGATCCCAGCGTGTCGGAGCTGGAGAGCCCTGGATTCCTTGCAGCTGTTGCAAATGACCTCAGAAAGCACTTTCATCAGAGTGAATGACTTCAAAATTCAAGGGAGTTTGAAGAACGTCCATTCTCTATTTTAAAGATGAGGAAGCTAAGGCCCCGAGAGGGGAGGAGGTTTGGTCAAGGCCTGCGTTACTCCTGCGTAATACGGTAGCGTGTAGAGGCCATGACCACCGACCCTGGCCGGAGGCTCGTTAGGTCCCCTTCCCCAGCCCATTAAGTCTCATACTCAGAGCCACGACAGCACCTTACCAGCCCCAGGGCCAGGCACCAGACTGCCAGGGACAGCCCGATGCTCCGAGCCCACCGAAATTATCTGAACTAGCCAATCTGGAGCCCGCTTGCCCTCCCTTCGCATGGCCCTGCCCAAGGAGACCGCAATGAAAGTGCCTGCCCACGGGTCCCTCCTCTCTCTCTGCCTCGCGGCTGACCCCATGCGTCCGACCCCACACATCCAGGGTGGCACCAGGTGATCTCCCCTGGGAGCTGTGAGTCTCCTCTTTGCAGTTCTTCTCTTTTGGACTGCACCTCGCCTTGCCACCCCTCACCCACGGTTATATGCTTAAAGCAGCCCCCACAGAAATCTGAGGCCAGGACTGAGGCTCGAGGTAGAATTGTGCCGGAACACAGGTCTCCTGGTTCAATCCAGAGACCCTTCCACCACCTTTGGACGCGGGTGGTGTAATTTCTCCCTTAAATGTACCACTAAAATTCTGCTTCGTGGAGCTTACCCTTCGTTCTGCAGATGCTGTGTGACCTCCTAGGTTAGGAGCCAGCCGCGTTCTCTAGCACAAACCCCCAGCTCTTAGGAAAGTTAGCCCTTCCAGCAAGTGCTGGGGAATTTGACAAAGTTCTGCTTTGTGGCTGATGTAACTTCTGCCTCTGTTTCTTTCAGCTCAGTGGGGTTGAAAAATGCCGGAGGGCCATTCTCTGTAGGGGATTTTTTCCTTCCGGCAGACTTAGGCGTGATGAGTGTTTCACTTTGGCAGAAGTCTAAAGTTAGGGACCACATAAAAGTGACATTTGCGTGACCTGACCAAATGGATTTTTTTTTTTGAAGTCTTAAAGTCAGTTACAACTATGTAGACCATTGAATTACTAAGTACAGTTTCCTTTTTTCTTTTTAATGGGCATGCCCCTCAGATATTTTTTTAACAACCCATTATTCTTGGTAACACAATAAATCACACACAAAGAAAGCATATTTTTGCTAATAGCTTGTTTACTTTTCCTCTCTCTTTTGTAGAATAATGTCAGTTAAAGGTGAATGTTTACTTAGCATCCGAAAGCTGGTCTGGAAGGGAGGTAAATGTCTTCTGACCTGATTTCTCCTATCTGATATTTGAATGCACTGAAACTGCGCTTCTCAAATCTTTCGAGAATAAAAGGTCCCTTGTAGAGTCAAAAAAAATCTCTCAGATCCCCACAAAATAGCAGTTGTATTTTTAGTATCCATTGATCTAGAAACTATGTTTCTACAAGCCAAGTAACCCTTTTAAATAAAGTTTTACTTGATGAATCACAATGGCATTTCTGTACATTTCACAATATATATTCGCGAAAGGGAGGAAGCCTCAGGATTCAGACTCCGCAATTACCTCAACAGCCCTCTGATGCCGCTAACACTCTCTCTAGATTCCCACAACCCACGATGGTGTTCTCAAACGTTTCTATAGTTCTGGTTTCTGCTTGTATGCTCCCTGTGTTGTGCATCTCACTACCTCATAAAGAAGTGGACTGGGTCTTTGAGCTGCTCTTCCTAAGATGGGAAGCTTCCTCCTAACATTGAGCTGAAGGGTTTTCACCCCATGGACCTGCTTTCACATGACAGCCCCTCCTAAGGCCACGTTCATGTTCTCTGCCCCCAGGAGGGCCAGACGGAAGGAGGCCCAGGAAAGACTGCTCCGTGGAAAATGTGAGAGGTTAAAAGCCCTCGGGGTCAGAAAAAAAAATAAGAGCTCTGTGCTGTGGGCCCCACTGTGGAAGTACCAGACTAGTGACGTCAGGCATGGAAGAACACAGGTCCGGACCCCAAAGCACCCTTGAAGAAGCAGTGAGGTGGAAACGCAAAGCTGACGAGGAGGACCGAGGGATTCCAGGCGGACAGGAGCTCATTACGATGAGGGATTTATTAGCCCAACGGGCAAGAGGTGGCCACAGGCAGGTGCAAAGAAGTCTTTGATCCGCCATCTCAACGCAGTGGGAAAAGCACTGACAGGAAAGGCAACACGCTTAAAGGAAATGATGCTGGAAGACCTCGCCTTGGGACCTCCGGATGTTCGCACATACGGTTCCACGGTCCTGCAACCGCATGCGGGGGCGCATGCGCGCGCCCCCGCCCCCTGCATTCTCGCTGGTTCCTGTAGGAACGCGCAGGACCATTCAGCCAAGGTGCTGGTGGTGGCGCAGAGGGAACAGAGTGCCCGTTTCTTCCCTTCCCCTCTTACCGCCTCCCCTTTTCTGTGTAAGCATCCCCCCACCCCCGAGAGTTCTCAAGACCCCTCATCCTGAGTTTCTCTGCTCTAAGCATGCTCCCCGGGGCACAGGCTGGTCCTGAGCATTTGGTCCCGGATGCCGTGGGTGGCCTGGGCAATGCGGAGTAAGATGCAATCGTCAGGTCTATGGCTCACAGCCTCCGTCTTCTACACGGAGCACACAGTGCACCGGAGGGCCGGACACGCACCCCCTTAGGAACAAGGCGCCTGGACTCCCGTCCGGACACTGCCTGCTCATCTCCCACCGGGTGGGTCCCGCGGTCTCTCCCTGACCCCAGCACCTACCCCTGAGCAATAGCAGTCGGGGCTGGATTTCATTGAAGTTTTGCAAAAAGACTCTTGGTGTTGACCCATCGCAACACCTTCCGTTGGTTACAGCACTCCACAAATACCCTCGGCACCTCCAACGTGCCTGGAGTTGTTTGCGACGGTGATGATGGTGCCGCGGTGAGCAAGGCACAGAGTCACTTGCAAGGTCCAGATGCTCCAGTGTAAAGGGCCTGGCCAGCGAGGAAGCGTGCATCTCCCAGGAGGAGGGGCTGGCCTCACCCCAGGCTCGGAGAACCCCCAAGGCTGCCGCGACCTTCGGACGTCACACCCCAGCAAGGCAAATTGCGGAGAAGTTAGAAGACCAGGTCCTCCGGGCGTTCCTTTTGAGGGGACGGCAGGCCGTTTGCCAGAAGCCACACTGGGTCTCCGTTCCTAGACTCAGGCCAAGTATTTGTTTCCGGACCAGTCACGCGGGGAGGATAGAAATGCAGGATTAGCGCCCACTGTTCCGTGCAGCACCAGCAATGCCTTCATTATATACCTTAGGCTCAGCGCCTTCTATACAGGAAGAATCCTCAAACTAAAACACTTAGGACGTTCAAGCCTCACGTTTCAATGTGTCCACCTGTTTTTCAGGCATGCGCACAGGGTATGTTTGTGATGGGCAGATACACAGCCAGACCTGGCACAGTCTCTTGTCTACCCTACCCCCACCAGACCTTGATGACCTTGATGATCTAGGGCATTTGCTTGGAGTCTTGAAGTATCTACTTGCAGGTCAGAAAGTCATGGAAACAATAGGAAGAATCCTACTCTAGGATTGTCCTGGGAGGGAACTAGGTAATCAGCACAGGGCGACACAAAGTAACTACTCAGCCCTCAGCTACTTGCGAGCTGCCCCTGCCTGATTGACCTTCTATTTATATGTGAACCTATTCCTCTACACTCTCCAGCAAAGGCTACCAGGACCCCACCCCTAGTCTTGACCCCTTTGTGTGGACTACTCATTGCACCAAGGTCTAGGACGGGGACTTTGCATATTTGGGGCTGGTGTGCAGAAGCAGGGATCAGCTCTACTTTGGGTGCAGTGGGAAAGTGGGTGCAATTCTACAGCTGGACATCTCACTGAATCTTACTGGGGGGACGGTGGGCAGAGGCAGGGCGGGGAGACTGGTAAAGAAGTCACAGTAACTCCTCCCAGCCAAGGGGGGGGGTCTGCCCCCTCCCCCTAGTCTCAGAATAGCCTTGTCTGACCTTGGGATTCTGTGAGATTGTTTCCATGCAACAGGAAAATGAAGTGGCCAGGCTGTGAGGGCCGGGTGGGCTTGGGCTGCTATTTTTTCTTTCTTAGTGCTAGACCCTTGCCACCCCTGCCCCCCAGATCACAGAGTCCCTGCCCTCAAGCGGTTCACGCTGGGAGGGAAGCCAGATGAGGATGGCAGTAATGGTGCATCTAGAGAGAGCTGACTTCAGGGACAGCTTCACAAAGGAGGGTGTATTTGATCTGGGACAAAGGAAGAGAGAGGAGGGAGAGAATGACAGAGAGTGAGGAAATCCTTTATGCCGGGGGCACTCTGTGTGTTCCAAATTATAAATTCAATTCAAGCCCCAGCAACTTTGCAACTGCGGTCGTTTGCTTCTCTTTCTTTCCAGGAAGAAAAATAGCCTTTCTATTTTCATCACTGAAATTGCCATTTGTCATTCTCAAGGTGCCTCGGTGCCTTTGTCTCTGCCGTCAGCTGTCAGCAGCGTTGCTAAAAATAGCCCAGCGGAGGGAACCGCTCTACGCGCAACATTAAAAATAGAAAGGGAAGCACTGGTGTGAATACTGAATGGGAGAGGATCCCCCTCCGCGGCTCTCGCTCCTCGGGGGCCTGGCCGCGGGGCGGACCCACAGGGCCAGGCAAGATTAAGGCTTTTTCTCTTTTCTTTTTTTGCTTGTCCTTCAGCGAAAGGGCAGCCCACAAATTCCACCTCGTACTCCCCCCGCCTTGGGTGGGGAAGGATGAGAAGACAAGGAGGCTTGGACCAGCATTCTGGAATGCAAATCAGGGGTCTGATTTGCAGGCACAAACTCAAAAGCCATCTGGGCTCAGACAAAGGAGGGGGGAGGGTTCCTGTGCGCTGCCATGAGGGCCTTGCCCTCTGGAGGGACAGCTAGTTTGGGGTTTGGGCTTTGGTTTCCTATGCACGGTGCTGGCTCCTCACAACGGGTCTGTGGGAGATTGGGCCCTTCTGAAGTCATCGGATTGTGATCTCTGCACAGTTCAAGAGCTGGGCAGGGCGGGGCGTCCACCCTTGATCTCGGCTCAGGTCGTGATCTCACTGTCTGTGAGTTTGAGCCCCGGGTCGTGCTCTGCAAGGATAGCTGAGAATCTGCTTGGGATCCTCTCTTTGCCCTTCCCGCACTTGCTCTCTGTCTTTCTGTCTCTCAAAATAAATAAATAAACTTTAAAGAAAAAAAAAAAACAAGAGCTGGTCAGAGTTATTACATCAGCCAGAGGGGAGCCCTCCCCACGCCCAGGAACTCCAGAGGCGCCTGTCAATGTTGTTGAATAGCCGGATGCTCCTGGAAGGACATAAAAACTGCATTTTACACAGACTCCTTCCCCATGACCAGGGGCTCCTTGTACTGCTTGCGGCCCCAGACTGTCAGAGCTGAAAGAACTCCGAGTCTGGAGGGTGAACTGGAGGGTGCTGAGGTCCAGAGAGGGTGAGGGAGTGGTCTCCGGTCACCTAGCATCCCCGCCAGAGGCCACTCACGTGGCCCAACCACAAAAGCTGCTGTGTCACCTCTTGGAATCCTTGGTGGAATGGGAAGCTCGGTCCCCAAAGCAGACTCGTCTGCTCCTCTGAGCGTCGAGGTGGGTGGGATTCAAACTCCCGAACCAGCCTGCTCCTCTTGGTAAGCAGTCCCCTCCCTGCCCTGAGGGTTGGGGCCAGAGCCTTGCCTGGCACTGCACCCCCTCTCCCCACCGCCATACAGGACCTCAGCCTCCTCCATCTGGAAAGCCAGGGTGTGGGCTGGCCGCACTGCCACTCTCCTTACCTAATCCTGTCCTCCCAGCTCTCTGGAGAGAAACGTGGCTCTACCAGGAAAGAGACTGCCTCTCCTTCCCGGGGAGCAGGGGCCCCATTCTCAGCCCCTGCCAGCATCTTCGCCCAGTGGCTGGGAACCCAACTTTGGAGTCAGCTCAGGCTCAACTCCTGTGGTGCCCTTCTCACCCGCTCCACTCGGAGCAGTAGACCTAATATCTCGGGCCCCAGCTGCCTGCTCCTGTCGGGGAACTGGCTCCAGGAGAGCTGTTCAAAGCTAGGACCTCCAAGGGGAAGTGCTGAGCGCAGTGACCTCACGCCGCCAGCACTCAGCAGATGGGGGGCCATCCCTTCCCCCGAGGACCCGGGCTTCCCGTCTGCTGCAAACCTCCCCACACTCCAGGACCCAGGAGCTGGGTTTGAATCCCAGTATGTGACACACCCCCCGGGGGGGTAACCAAGCACCTAGGGCACCTCGGGCCTCCGTTCCTTTTGCTCTAGCAAGAAGTCAGAGCTCCCTTGCAGGCTGCAGAGCAGGGGGTTAGTAAGCTAAGGCAGGGAGCCCATCACGGGGGAGGTGCCCGGTAAGGGACACGTATCCCCCAGGATCCAGATAGGCAAACTGTTTTCCTTATAGGAGCCGCAGGTCTGGCACAGAACGTGCCAAGTCACCTTCCTGTCCCTGCCTCTCCCCCACCGTTCACTTTCTCAGCCGCCCTGTACCCGTCCTGCAATATTCCTGAATGCATTCACTAGTGCATGTCAGACCCCCAGGCGTAGACTCGGGGCTGCATCCTGTGCTGCGGAGTGAGTTGTGCTCCCCGACTTTGCTGGGGTCCTTCTGGCTCACGCGCTCATCAAGAGACCTGCAGTTACCACGAACTTCTCCTGCACTTTTCCTACTTCGCTTGGGTCCTGGGAGCAGCAGACACAGTAGTGTACCCCACCCCCGCCCCCCGACACACACACCACATGACCAGCCCTAATCCTTGGAGTCTGTGGATTTCACCCTATATGGTAGGAGGGATTTGGCAGCTGTGGTCACATTGGGCATCTTGGGATGGAGAGATGATCCTGGGTGATTGGGATGGGCCCTGAGTGTAACTGCAAGTGTGGTTGAATGAAGGACACGGAGGGAAACGTGACGTCAGAGGAGGGGCAGGTGCTGTGATTCAAGCAGGTGGGACTGGAGGAGAGAGGGAATGACGTGGGCAAAGATGCCAGCAGCGTGACCAGCTGGGAGCGACCAGCAAGGGGTTCTCCCCCCCACAGGAGCCTCCTTGTTTCAGTCTGAGAAATCTGCTTTTGGACCCCTGACTCCAGAGATGTAAGCTAGTCCATCTGTGTAGTTTTTTATTTTTTATTTTTTTATAATGTTTATTATTTTTGAGAGAGAGACAGAGAGCAAGCAGGGGAGGGGCAGAGAGAGAGGGAGACACAGAATCCAAAGCCGGCTCCAGGCCCCAAGCTGTCAGCACAGAGCCTGACGCGGGGCTCGAACTCACAGACTGAGAGATCATGATCTGAGCTGAAGTCAGCTGCCCAACCGACTGAGCCACCTGGGCGCCCCATTCGTATAGTTTTAAACCACTAAACTTGTGGCGACTTGGGACAGTGGCAACGGGAAGCGGCTACAGTGTGGGCATCAGTGTTTCCTCCCTAATTTATGGCCCAGGAAGCTGAGAGTTGGGAGGGTTATCCCACAGCTTAGTCAATATTACGTGAATAGTAAGTGAATTCTTCCACCAACTCATTCTCTCTGTTGATGAGTTCATTTTACTCTGAGTGGCAAAAATGCACACTCGGCCTTACCCCCTCCTTAAATAGATGACTGCTCGTTCTTCCTCCTGGTGATTAAAGAAAGAAGAAATGATGGAGGTAAGGAACGAGCAGCCTTTTTAGTATCTTGGACCTGGTTGTGCTTCTGGGTCAGAACGCACTGGTTCGCCCAGCGTTTTCCTGTTCTGTGGACAAGAGGGGGGCCCTTGAGGCTTGAAAGGAATGGAATTGGATTAAGTGCAGATGATCTCACACTGCGTCTATAGGTTGTGAGTTATAACTAATCCGACCACAGTGACTTACAAAAGAAAGGGATTTGTTTTTCTCATGTTTTGGAAAGTCCAAAGGTAAGTACAGTGGCTCAGAGATGCTGTCAAAGAATCCGTTTCCTCCGGCCTGGCTATTCTGCCTTCTTTTAACAGGTGGCTTTTGTTCTCCTCGGTTTACAGTGATTGCTATACATCTAGCATCACATGCGTCCCGCCTCCCAGGCAAGAAGAGGGAGGGGGTGTCAAGGAGGAGGGCTTTCTCCAGAAGGCGGACAGAGAGAGAGAACCTCAGCGATACTTTGCGTGGTTTGTGTGCACGTGTTTACTTTTGCATGCACACATGCATCTGAGCTATTCTTTCCAGTTTGGAGAAATGGAGACAGCACTCATTCCTTACTCAAAACGTACCTCAGAGGAAAATTTAATCAGATTCAGATACAGTGAGAAAAGGGCCAGTAACCAGCCCCACAGGATCAGAGGAAACAGATCATCTGCACAGACCTGCCCCCCACGGGGGCCACGTGGGAATGAATGACACAATGACTAAGCAAATCCAGCACAGAAGAAATAGATTTATAAAATGATAACGGCCCAGAGAAGTCAGACACAGATCCCAACCTGTACAAAAACCTAACTCATGGAAGAGAAGGACATGTGTCTTAATTGTCTCATTCTGTAGAATGACTTAATGAGAACATTAATTTCAAATGCAAAAGTTCAAGGGAAAATTGATAAAACAACAGAACAGCCTGAGATGAACAAAGACAATTTTTAATAAATTTTTAAATGTTTTTTATTTATTTTTTGAGAGACAGAGAGAGACAGTGCGAGCAGGGGAGGGTCAGAGAAAGAGAGAGATACAGAATCCGAAGCAGGCTCTAGGCTCTGAGCTAGCCATCAGCACAAAGCCTGACGTGGGGCTCAGACCCTCGAACCGTGAGATCATGACCTGAGCCTAAGCCAGACGCTTAACCGACTGAGCCACCCAGGCGCCCCAAAGACAATTTAGATTTAGGGTCCCTGTAGCAAACACAAGGCAATTAAAGCTAGGATTTTGACGAGCACTGAATCAAGGTCCAAGCACAGAAGGTGCTCAGGAGAAGGGACACCACTGAGGAACGCTGAGGCGCCCAAATATTGGTGACAATAGGAGCTGTTACCAATCCTCGGCTTCTAAGAACAAGAGGACTCTATGTTACCAGAAGCGAGGAAGAGGGGCCATCCAGTAGGCATAGAACGATCGAGCTACTGATAAAATCACAGCAGCAGTCAGGGAGAGAGAGGCAGAGAAATTCTCTACAACTCTTTGCTCTATTTTCTGATCTCCTGCTGGTGTCTCCCACAGTCTGAACCCAACCAGGGAAAGAGAGAAAAAGTAATTCAGTCCTCAGGGCACATAGCAGAGAGAAGCAAAGACTACATAGGCATCTGGGGAAACAGATGTCGAAGCGGTAATGCATAGGTACCACCAACACAGTCCATGCGATGCTTTAGGCCTCTCATGGTTTTCTGTCTCCAGGAAACCTAAAGCTCATGCCCCTGTCATGTTGTGAAGACCCTGTGGCCACACTTCCATATCCCAGCGCTGCCATTTGGGCAGCCTCCACTCAGGGCTAGCCTTAACAGAACTGAAGCTCCACCATCGGGATCCAAGCCAACTCTGGCTTCCCCAGTAGGGATGCCCTTGGGAGTAGAAAACCAGTAATCAAATGTTTAGGTATGTTGATGCCACTATGTGATAGTTTTGTGCCAGAGAGACATGGGATGAGCAGATGCCCACCGAAAACAATGCCTTGTTTTTCCTGCCCATGACGCAGCAATTCCATCCAGTTCTCCAGGGATATCCCACATGACCAAGCCGCCAATGATGAGACGCTGTGGCCCCAATGCATTTCCTTCCTTTTCTTCCCTCCCTCTTGTTTATTCTCCTGGGATTGCACCCCATCCAGTTACACTTAGCCTATATCTTTGCTTCTGAGGAAATCCAGGCTAAGACAATGGGTTCCAGAAGTGATCCAAGGAAACAGACCCTCTAGATGAGGTTTTGGAGTTGAATTTTCCAGCAGTCTGAAGGCAATAGGAACCCCACTGCTTTGGGTAAGCACAGTAATAGTATCATCCTACACAAAATGACATCACCATTACTAAAGTTTCATGTAGCATTAATTGAATCCAGGTGCGATGCAAAGTTTAAGAAATCAACCAACAGTTGCATTTGACCAGGATGGGGGTAATGATGATTATGAGTTTAGTATGGGGTGACCTCTTTTAATGGCATTCAAGGCTGTTCAAGGCATTCTCCAACAGTTATGGGGCAGAGTGTGCTAGAAATAAAGTCCAGGATCTGAGTACTTTCCAATGCAGGGTTTCAAAGGAAAGGATGCGTCATCCAGACAGCTGTCCTATGTTAAAGTCCAGACCATGACAGGGAACAGTGGGACCGTGAGCCCCGGCATGCGGATATTTGGGCAGATGCAATGGAGAACCTTCGACTCCAAGTCCTCCCACACCCTGTGGCTGAGAGAACAAAGAGAGAAAAGTCCTCCTGAAAGAGAGAGGAAAAGACTCTCTTACATGAATATTCTAGAAAGACCTCACCTGAAGCAGATGCCTCTCAAGATCGGCCCCCTTCATGATGTTTAGGTTGGTAACCAGGGTCAGTTTTTACCTCCGCCTGAGACAGGAAGTGCAAGTCTTACCTCAGAACGAAAGACTTTGTACAAAGAGACAGAAGACTTCCCTCCTGTCGAAGAGTTAGATCCACCACTAGCCTTCCCTTACCCACAGGTCACCCATTTCTCTCCAACGAAGTTCTCCAGCCTTCTTAAGTCAGAACACGTTATAGACACTGACGCGTACTTCAGCTTGGTGGTTTACAACCATCTAAATAGAAAACAGAAGGAGTTACCATTCTAGGGGGTGAAATAAGATGCTTCGCTATTAACAGGAAGCAAATCCAATGTCTACTGTTTAACCTATTACACACTCATGTACCTGCACACATGTATTTCTTTATTCAAACGGTGCATGGATTATCAACTAAAAGTAAGTCCTCTGTATATAACACGTACAACAGAAAAACTCAGACAACCATAGCTTTAAAAAATGTTTACTTCTCTCTCACATAAAGACGCCTGGAGCAGACAATCCAGGGATGAAACGGAAGGTTCCCACTTTCCAGCTGTTCGGATCCAACTGTTTATCTATCTAATGCACCTCCTTCAGGGAATGGCTTCCATGCCCGAGAAATGCCATAACCCAAGAGTCTGTGGATGTGGAACATCAAATGCCCATTCCAGGCAAGCAGCAGGACCGCTGGTGGAAAACAGCAGAATATGCCTCTCAACTGGGTCAACTGCTTGAAATAACTTTCCGAGTTCCCCACGACACTTCTTCAATCTCAGGCCCGGAGGTCGTTTTATGGCCTCATCCGCTACGTCAGAAGCTGGGAAATGTTGCTTTTCATCTGGGTGGGTTGTCACACTAAACACAATTCAAGTTTTGTAACGGATAATGGGGGAGGGTAGATATTGGACAGCAAGGAAGACTTTCATCCCCAAATAAACAACCTTTCTTCACTCAGCAGATGCAGAGCCCTCTGTGAAGGGTGAGCTGAAGGGACAAGTAAGGAGGCCAAACAGGACACAGAGCCTGATATTCAGGGTCTTGCAGCCTGATGGGGGAGACAGATATGTAATAAATGAGTTTATCACAGTCACCACTGCCCTCGTGAAAGAGCGTGTAAGGGAGACACGTGATGCAAAGGGGGCTCTTGTCAGCTGAGCTTGGTGTTTGGTGGAGACACATCTCTGGAAGGGAGTGAACCCTAAAGACATGGAGAATTTCTCTAGGAACTGGAAGCACGCAAACAAAGATAGACGGTGAGAAATGGGATCCCATGTCTGGGGACAGCGAGCCTAGAGCTTGGCAGGGACCGAGGAGGGGAGGGGAGACTGGAGAGGTGCTGACAGGCACACCACGAAGGGCTTGAAAGCTACACGCAGCGGTTCCAGTGTCCCTCTAGGTGGAGGGGACTCACTGAGCGGATGTGCCACTGTCCTGTCCTGACTAGTGGTCATTCTCCCTCTTTTTCAGAATAGCATCAGAAAACCCCCAGAATGTGAACGCTTGTCTTGTATTATCAGTTCAAAGGGTTGAGGTGAATTCTGCCCCCTCATCCCATGGATCCTGAGTAGACAAGAGATCAAGGTCTGTTCAACCATGGTAGCCCCTTCCCCTGGACAAAGAATGTGACCCAAGTTGGTCCAATGGGATTCATTCGTCTGGATTTGTTGAAACTGTGTGTGTTGGGGGGAATTTCTGCTGAGGTCACCAGGTAAGGAGAATAAAAGCCTGGACAGAGTGCAACTGACAGCAGAAGTAATATGGGAGAGAGCTGAGCAGAGAGGTGGAGAGGATCCGGGGCTCCGCGCGGTGTTTGAGTCCAGGGTCCCCTAGCTCCTGGGATTCTCGGGCTCAGCAGCGCCCTGACCCTACACAGCCTCTGCTGTTTGAGCCAGCTGAATGTGGCATTTACCACAAGAGTTCTGAATGATATGGTAGTTGTACAGAACAAGCCTTGTAAAAAAAAAATCTAGGCAACAGGTAATATCATTAGGATGCCCTGAAAAGTTGAGTGACCAAGCCTGGTGTGCTGGGACCGTCCCGGAAGCCCCCCATGCTCCGTCCTTGCAGTTGGTGGCTATCGAGTAAACTTTTTGTTTTCTGCGGCAAAGAGAGGACTGAGGGGGAATGAAGGCTGTCTTCAGAGACCTGCAGGGTTCTCACATGCAAGAGAGAAAGAGATGATTCTGTGCGGCCCCAAGGAGCAGAGGTGGAATAATTCAGCAGAGGCTATGCAGCGTAGCCCTGGAGAGGCAGAGCTGGGCGTGGACCCTGGGTCCGCCCCTCTCCAGCTGTGTGGTTTGGGCAAGTCCGTTAATCTCGCTGATCCTGCCTCGGCATCTGTGAAAATGCGGTAACGATAGTACCCACTTCCCTGGAATGTCGTAGGGATTAAACGAAATGAAGCCAAGTAAGTCGTCAGTGAGCTTTAGTTGTAAACATTGAGAGGCTAGGAGCTGCCCTGTCGGTCATAAAGCCTGGACAGTCCTTGGGTGCAGATGTTCCGGAAGGAGTCAAGGACTGATTCCTCCAAATGAAGAGTCTTAGGATGTCGTTGAAATTTTCTTTCGAGGCAAAGATTCTGTTTTGATTTGATTTTGTATAAAGGATATTGCTGATAGGGCCATTTCAGAGATGGATGCTTGTGATAATTTTTGACAGACTTTCCTTGTAAAGCTCTTTCGGGCTTCCCTAAAATACATTTTGCTGAGCTTTAAAATGAGTAGCATCTATCTGCTCCCAGCTGTCTGGACTTGGGGTTATTTCTGCCCTCAGCCACTTTAATGAAGCCATTAAGAGTGACAAAGTGTGTCACCAGCCTCCAGAAGGAGGCTGGGGTCAGGGAGATGCTGTGGGTCAGCAGCTGCCCGGAGATGAAGCCATCAGCCAAGGGGACCATCTGGCTCCCTCCCCTCCCACTGGACCCAGTTCCAGTGGGGAGGCCAGAGCCGCGTAGGCTAGCGCCGCACCATGGCTAAAAGGATGAAGCACCATCTTTTAATTTCCTTTAAATGTTTTGCATGCTTAAAAACAACGGAGCCTTCCCTTTTGTACAGAAAAGGGGATGCATCTTTAATGTACATCTTGATTTTTTCTAGATGTATACCCGCATGTGACCATTGAAAAATCCAGACAATGAACATTTTCACCAACTGGAAGAGTCCTTTGGGTGCTCATTACACCCCCCCCCTCCCCTGGAGGAAACTACTGTTCTCGGTTCTAAAACTAGACACTGGTTTTCCCCATTTTTGTTCTTTATATCAGTGGGATTGTATCAATAGGATTGCATTTAGCTCCTTTTCATCAACATGCGGTCTGCGAGAATCAGCCATGTTTTGGTGTCCATCATTGGCTTGCTCTTTTCTGTGACTGCGTAGTCTCCAAGTATACAAATAAATCGTAATTTCCCAAAGTTAAAGACTTGATTCTCATGCAAATGTAAGGTTACCATGTATCAAAGATTATATTCAGCTCATGAGTTTATGAGTGAACCAGTGAAACATTAAAGACAGGTTCCAGGGGCGCCTGGGTGGCTCAGTCGGTTGAGCGTCCGGCTTCAGCTTAGGTCATAATCTCGAAGTTCATGGGTTCAAGCCCCGCGTCAGGCTCTGTGCTGAGAACTAGCTCAGAGCCTGGAGTCTGTCTTCCGATTCTGTGCCTCTTTCTCTCTCTGACCCTCCCCTGCTCACACACTCTCTCTCTCTCTCTCTCTTTCTCTCTCTCTCTCTCTCTCTCTCAAAAATAAATTTAAAAAACATTTTTTAAAAAGATAAAAAAAAAGACAGGTTCCAATGAAAATTTGACTTTCTGGGATTTATATTCTCTACCAAATAAAATTTGTCGGCGTTGCCGTGAACGGGACTCACTGTAACGGCTCGGAACAGGAAATACTCGTGTTGCTATCGGTCTTCCGTAACTTCACTTCCGTCCCATCCCTCCAGAATCGTGAAGTCACATGGTCCATAAAAGGGTACACCTTCGAGATACTCAGAAATCCCCGGAAGGGTGCTCCAGACAGCCCAGCACTATCCACGCGGGACCCCCAGGGGGCTCTCTGGCCGACTTCCAAGTCTTAGGACATCTTTCCCAAGGATACGAACAGGCCTCAATTCATTTATCCATTTGCTTGGTGATGAGCAGTTGAATTTTTCCCAGGTTGGAGTTGGGAGTAAAGATATCAGGAGTGTTTCTTCATATGTCTTTTTGGGGACACATGCATCGCTTCCCTCGAGTATAATACGCAGGAGAGGAGTTGCGGCTTCGGAGAAAAGACACACGTGCCACTTTAGTAAGTACGGCCAAATGGTTCTCCACCGTTGCCCAACCACTGTGCCCTCCTCCCCCTCCCCCCGCCCCGCCTCCCAGGTGCGTGCGGTAACTCCAAGCGTTTGGTCTGCTTCTCTGCTGAAATTCACTGGCATCAGACTTTTTTAACCTGAGCCGTTCGTGGTTACTATCAGATTTTATCACCTAAGTCAGGATTGTTTTTTATGAATTTTTTAATGTTTTATATTATTTTTGAGAGAGAGAGAGAGAGTGTGAGCAGAAGTGCATAGATGGGGACAGAGGATCTGAAGCAGGCTCTGCACTGACAGCAGTGAGCCCGACGTGGGGCTCGAACACACAAAGAGCGAGATCACAACCCCAACCAAAGTCACGTGCTCAACAGACTGAACCACCCAGGAGGCCCGAGTCAGGATTATTTTTACTTCTGTGTGTGTAAGAACTTCCCGGGCTGCTCACTCAACACATAGGTCTAGAGTTCACAGCCCATCTGCAAAAGTTTTGATTTAGTGGTTCAAGGTCAAGCTCAAAAGTCTACATTATTAACAAGTACTTTATTACTGAGCCAGCTTTCTGAGAAAGGCCGGCATCAGTGGGTCTGTACTGCGTAATCTATGGGCTGTTGCTGCTGATTCCGTGAGTGCGTGTCCTGCCAGGAGAGAGGGTGAGAACCCGCAGCCCATCCCAGATTTCTGGCCGTGGACGGCAGGTGACAGCCACGCATCATCTCAGTTTTCAGAACAGGTCTCCAAACTGAGACTCGGATTTTCCACCTTGCAGAGGAGGACATTGCGGCTCTAAGGACAAGTGAAGAAAGAGAGGTAAGGACATTTGCCTAAGAACTCATGACAGGGGTTCAAGGCTTAGAAGCAAGAGCTGTTCTATCCCCTATCAGTGATTTGTCTTAATATACCAATGTTTTGGGTACTTTTTTGTTATTTTTAAGTTGTATTTATTTATTTATTTTGAGAGAGAGAGTGTGTGTGTATGCACTCAAGCAGTGCAGCGGGAGGCACAAAGAGAGAGAGAGAGAGAATCCCAACTCAGGGCTCGAACTCCCAAACCATGAGAAAATGACCTGAGCTAAAATCAAGAGTCAGACGTTTTACTGTAAGAGCCACCCAGGCGCTCCTTGTTTGGTATTTTTACACACAGAGGCTTTTTCTCCCCAAGATGAAGTTTTAGGTAAAATCATCGTATACGAAACAGGTCATAATTAAGGTGCTCAGGTGGCAGCCAGGGGCAGGGGCACAGAGCCCTGCCTGTGTGACCTCCCTGAGCCCCAGTGTCCTCCTGTTTTCACCGGCTGTGGGCCTGTGACCCTCCCTGGGTCCTAGACAAGAGCTTCCAAACCACAGGACCCAGCACGTCCCCACGAGGCCCTACGCACAGATGTTCAGTTTATACGGCCCTCCAGTTTTATGTAATTCCTGTGATCTGAATTCTCTTTTACTTACACCAAAATGTAACCTGAGAGCGAAATAGATCAATTTTGCACGGTGGTGCTCTCTCCTCCTTGGGTGGTGAGCTGTTCTAATTAAAGTTAGAGATCTCAGGGTGCCTGGGTGGCTCAGTGGGTTCAGCGTCTGACTTCGGCTCAGGTCATGATCTCACTGTTCGTAAGTTTGAGCCCCGTGTTGGGCTACGTGCTGACAGCTCAGAGCCTGGAACTTACTTCAGATTCTGTGTCTCCATCTCTCTGCCCACCCCACCACTCGTGCTCTGTCTCTGTCTCTCTTCCTCAAAAATAAATAAGCATAAAACAGAAGGTAGAGATCTCTTTGGGCATTCATTCCTTGTCACCTTAGTCTTCCACTGTCCAGATGTGTGACCTTGAGACCATCATTCTACATCCCTCATCCTTGGCCTTAATGTCTGTGAACTTGCATCCGGAGCCCTCTGACCCCAGAGTGTGGAATGGGGATTCCGTGGGATGCTGGTGTGTCATGCCAGGTGAGTGCCAGCCCACGGAGCCTGCCTCCTGGGCCTGTGCCCTGCAGACCCATCAGCCATCCATCTGGAACCATGCTTCGGTACCAGTGGTGCGACCCTCCCCCGCTCTCCCACCAGGACCGGGCTGAATCCCGCCTCGCTGCGCACAAGGCGGGGGGGGGGGGGGAGGGCGATGATGACATTGGAGGACGGACTGGAGAGAAACACACTTGGGCAGTGGGTTCTGTAAACACAGGAGGATGAGATCATCAAGCCGGCTATTTCAGGAGCAGCGGCAGCGCCCCGCTCCAGCCAGCCTGGGGATCTGGAAGGCTGTAATTCTAGCTGACTTGGAATAACAGTCACTACAATTTATTGAGCTCTCGGCGCGTGCCCAGCATTGGGCTAAACTACTTGCGCACGTGATCTCATTTATCCTCCCGACAACTACAGCACAGGTGCTCTTGTTGTCGAAGCCCATGATGGGGGAATTGGGGCGCTGAGGGTGGAGGGACCGTCCCGCGGGCAGCGCAGCCCTGGGCTCGGGCAACCATGCTGGGTGGGGTACAGTTATGGCGGCTGTAACAGAGCGTCAGAAACAAGGGTTTAAACAAGCCACAAGTTCATTTTTCTCTTGCATCAGTCTTTCACTATGATTATTAATTTATATCCAAGTTAGTTAGCATTCACTGCAGTAATGATTTCAAGAGTAGAATCCGGTGATTCATCGCCTACATGTAACACCCAGGGTCTCGCGTCAGTCTTAATGCAAGCTGTCGGGGACCAGGTCCTTGGATCTGATCACTCAGCCTCTCATCTGCGTGCTAAGGACTCAGCATCAAATCCTCACCCCCAGGGGCAGGAAGGGGAGGGAAGGAGAAGCACAGTGCATCACTTCTGCTCTTATAACGTTGGTCTGATCTGGGTTACGAGTTCTTGTCTGGAGACAAGAGAGCCTGCAAACGCCCGTGTTGGGTTAAGATGTACGGTTGTTCCAAGGTTGGAGAAGGGAGTATCTGTGGGTAGCTGGCATGCCTGCCCCAGTCCCTCCATTACTGGGTCTCACATTGCGAGGTGGTGGACAGACGTGACCGGGACGCTGACCGCGAAGACAAAACAGAAGCTCACAGGCACAACCAAGTTCAGGGAAATTTATGAGAAGCCCTGGATGTGTGACTTAGGAGTCTTAACTCTGCAGACGAAAGGACAGCATGAATAGAGTGCCTACCACACACCTGGCACTGGCCGGGGGGCTTTCATGCCCTATGTGTGGTGTGCTGAGATGAGAGGAAGGACACTGAGGCTCGAGAGGTGAGGCGACCTGCCTCAAGTCATGTGTCTGGTAAGTGGTCAGGTCAAGATTCCAAGTCCCAGCAGTGTGACCCTGGGCAGGTGACTTTCACTTCTCTGTGCCTTTGACCTCCCACCTTAAAGTGGAGACAACAGTACCTACCCCACAGGCCTGCGGCAGGCTGTGGATGTTTCCCTGCATCCAGAACACTGGGGAGAAGCCTGGCCTGCAGCAAGCCCTCGGCGAGTGCTTAGACATCATCATTGTTGTTGTTAAATTAGTGCTTGTTTACCTTTCCCCTCCACCCACCCTGCGTCCAATCCTAATCTCACTGTGACAAACGCCGTACTGGGGATACAGAAGCCTGGAAATGTCCAGAAAGGGGGAAGAATGCTTTCGACCTTAAAACATAAAAAAAAATCTCATGAAGAAAAATCCTTTGCTGTATATTGAAAGAAGGGTAGGATTGTAAGAGGCAGAGAGAGGGAAGAGGTCAGCCTGGAAAAAAGGCATCCGGGAAGGAGGAGGCCAAGAGTGTTGCGGGACAGTGAAGTGGCGAAGGTGAGCGGGAGACCAAGGCCAGGAACTGATTGAAGGAGGCTGGCCTCTTACCTGGAGGCCATGGGGAGCCCCGGAAGGTTTTGATCATCGCTGTGCTAGGGAAGAAATCGCCATGGCAACAGCTCTGGGGAGGGACGGCAGGTGCAGAGGCCGGCTGGCAGCTGGTGGTTTAGGTAAGAGGTAACGAGCACCTGCATCACAGCTCTGGCTTTGGGAGAAGTGAGGAGGGGACCGAGGAAGCACAGCACGTGGCTTTGTGTAGAGACGGAAAGGCCGGCGGAGGAGCGGAGCAGGCACGCTTAGCCCACTGCCTGAAGCAGAAACCCCCAAGAATGTCAGCTGTGTAGCCTCTCACGCTATCTGCCTGTTGCGACAGAGTATTTTTTATTTTTTCCAGCTGGTTCTGCTTAGACCCTCATTCACTTGCTTCCTTGTTAAGCCATGTGCGCAGAGGCTACAGGAAGCAAATTCAGTCGGTACAGAGATGACTTCTGCTTTCGACGGCCATTTCTGTGAGCGAGGCATAGGGCCGGGTGCTGTAACAAAGGAGCCCTGCTCTAGACTGAATGTTTGGGTCTTCCCCAAATTCACCTGGTGAAACCTAATTCCTGAGGCGATGGTGTTGGGAGGTGAGGCCTTTGGGAGGGGATTGGGTCATGAGGGTGGAGCCTTGGTGATGGGTTTAGTGCCCTAGTAAAGGAGCCCCTAGGGAGTTCCATGTGAGCACGCAGTAAGAAGACGGCTGTCTATGAACCAGGAAGTGGCCTCACGAGACACAAAACCTGCCAGTGCCTTGATCTTGGACTTGCCAGCCTCCATGACTGTGAGAAATACATTTCTGCTGTTTATAAGTGACTCAGTCCATGCAATTTTGTTATAGCAGCCAAAACGGAAGGACAGCCCCCAGCTACATTGTTATAAACAAGCCACATATTAATTTCTCTTTGTCCTGTAAGGTTGCAGGCAGCTCAGGGATGGCGGGGGAGCCTGAATGGTGGGGAGAAGTTAGCCTACTGCAAGTTCACGTCCTGCCGCCTCAGCACATAGCTTCTATCTCATGGCCCTAAATGGCTGCCCCAGCTCCTGCCATCGCGTTGACATTCAAACCAGCAAAAAAAGAGGGGAGAGCTGCCTTTCCCTTTCAGATCATGACCCTGAAGGGACCACATCACGTCTCTTCACAGCCCATTAGTTAGAACTTGTTCACGGGACCACGTAACTGCCGGGAAGCCTGGCAAGCGGGCTCCTTAGTTGGGTGTCCACGTACAGAGATTAAAAACCTACCACCGTGGAAGAAAGGGATGTTGGTAAAGGAGTAGAGTCTCTGCCACTCTACTCTATCTCCCAAGTGCCTAAAAATGTGCAGGGACATTAGAAGGCACTTGATGAATCTGAATCATGAGTTAATGAAAATATCCTGACAGGTACTGGGGATCTGGGGAGGAAATAAACAGACCCTTTATCTTGAAGGAGCTTTTGGTCTATTCTGGAGCCTAGATGAGTCAAGAAATAAATAGATACAGTGAATTGCTATCCTGGGGAGGATGGCAGCCTTGTAGGGCATGGCTTCAACAGTCACAAAGGAGAAAGGCAGCAAAAACCAACCGGGGTGATAGAGGTCAGAAAAGACTTCACAGAGGATGATGTTCAGCTGAGTTTGGAAAGATGAGTAGATGTCTGCGTGGAGAGCCGGGTGAGGAGGGCCGCTCAAGGGCAAAGCAAGAGCGTCCGCAAAGCCGGGACGGTTCAGATACCACCTGACGCATTCAGGGTCGGGCAGGCAGGATCGGCAGGCCGGGAGAGGACCTGCGGGAGGAGGAGCTGGAGGAGGGAGGTGGGGCCGGGTCTGGACACCCCATCTTTCCCTCACAGGAAATGGAGGTCTGCTGAGCAGTTTTGAGCACGGGGTTGAAGGCAGAGGGGTGCGCGGACATCATTACATCTGTGGTCTGGACGATCGCTTTGGGCACTCTTTGTGGAGGGCGGACTAACTAGCAGTTGGGGGTTGTGGGGGGACCAGGTCCAGAGTAGGAAGCAAGAGTTTCCCAGAAGCTTAGGTTTTTTTCAATAAATCCTAATGTTTGATTCAGATAGAACTTGCGGTAGCCTAATGTACCTTGTAAGTAAACCTTGAAATATTTCACTTGAAATGAAAATTGCAGCTGACCGTTTTTACACTTGACTTATTTATTTACTTATTTGTCTACCATCACTTGTTCTTCCAGTGGCTGCATTTCAATGTCTTCTGATTGCATCTGCTTCTGCTGAAGTTTCTAAGCTGGAATTTAAGGAAGACCTGTGTGTTCTTGGCCAGGTCACCTGCCTTCTGCACCTTAGCTGAATCGTGAGAGGGCTGGAGGGAATGATCCCCAAGGCTCCTTTCAGCCCAGATACTCTATGCAATAGGAAGTGTGTGGCATCTAACCATGGAACCTCTGAGAAGTAAGGAATCCATTAGCTGTGAAGAAATGAGCTCAGAGAGGTTCAGTGGTATGTCCAAGGTCATTCAGCCCTGGGTAGTAGCAACAGAAGCAGGGAGCAGAACATTACTCCTTCCTAGTTCAAGTCTTTCCCCACTAACAGGGTCAAGTTTCATAGCATCAACAGAGGTCTTTCTAGCCCCTCAGTCTTCACTGATCTTTCCGGAGCATGTCTTCTGGAATAATGCCCCACTAAGGTTTCTTCCAATTCTAAATTTCCATGATTTATAGGGTTTCCCAAAAGTATTTCATGGCTATTTCCCTGCGAATGCTTATCACACCAGTAATAAACACACCGATGTTAACATCCACCCATTCTTTCATTTGTTTATTTAATGAGAACTTTCTGGTCTCATTACAGGCGTTCTAAGCAGCACTCTGAAGGACGCCTAGTCCTCCAACCTCATAAGGCTGGACATCGTGGTGGCTTCCAGCTTTAAAAAAAAAAAAAGATTATTTATTTATTTTGAGAAAGACAGAGAGAGTGTGAGTGGGGGAGGGGCAGAGAGCGAGAGGGAGAATCCCAAGCAGGCTCCCTGATGTCGGAGCAGAGCTCGACATGGGGCTTGAACTCATGAAACTGTAAGACCATGACCTGAGCCTAAATCAAGGGTCTGACTCTTAACCAACTGACTGAGCCTCCCAGGTGCCGCCAGTGTTTGACTTACAAATAATGCGGTAAAGAATTTGCTTGAAGCTTGGTGGGCCTCTCTGGCTATTATCTTCGGATAATTAGGATAGATTCTAGATGGGGAATACTCTAGAGAATGCCTGCTATACCTTCACAGTTAACCAACCAAGGTATAACCTTGGCTTCCTGCCACCCCTACCACCACCACCACCACCCACACACACACCTCTTCTTCCTTAAACGTATTCATCAGTAAACAATACCACTTTATACTCAATTACTTCAATCAAAACCCTACTAGTTGTCTTCAATATCCTTCTATTCACCCTTATTCAGCTCTGCCTGCTGTGTGTGCCCCTAGAGCTGTCTATACCACATATCTCCAGTATCACCACCTTGGTCCAAGCCACCAGCATCTCTCCCTGCACCTGGGATGACCTCTCACTCCTTCCTTCCATCTATCCCTGGTCTTGGACACTCTATTCCCTAGATGGCGGCCAGAACAGTAGAAAAATGTGAATCAACTCATGCCATAACATTCCACAATGTTTATCACAGAAATCAGGAACAAATATAACTCTTTACCCTGGCTTGCAGTGGCCCTCTGTCCACCCTCCTGCCTCCTGTCCCAGGATTCCATCTATTCCCGGACATGAAAAGAATAGTGACAGGCATGTGCAGGGCATTGGTGAGCTCCAAAGACCCCTGCCCGGGGGGAAGTTACATTCTAGAAGGGTGACAGCGCAAGTGTCAGTCATGCAGACCTCACAGCGTGCCAGGGGTGGTAAGAGCTGTGTGGGAAGAAAGAATAATAAGAAGAGGTGGGCGGGGCTTACAGGATCCAACTTCAAGCAGAGTGATGAGACAACATGTAAAAGGTGGGGGCACCTGAGAGGAAGGGCCTCTTAGGAGGAGAGGGTCCATTTTCTGTACAACAGCCAGAACGCTAAACTGCTTCTCTGACAGTCTAGATTCCAAAGTTCAGACTGGAAGCAAGTAAACAAATTAGACTGGGAAGGGTCGGGGCGCCTCGGTGGCTCAGTAGGTTAAAGGTCCAACCCTTGGTTTCAGCTCGGGTCATGATCTCATAGTTCCTGGGTTCAATACCATGTTGGGCTCCAGGCTGACAGCACAGAGCCTGCTTCGGATTCTCTCTCTCCCTCCATCTACCCCTCCCCTGCTCATTCTCTCTCTCTCTCTCACTCTTTCAAAATAAATGAGTAAACATTAAAAAAAAAATAAAAGCTTGGAGAAGCCAGATAGTGATGTGTGGTTGACATAGACCTAAAATAAGACGATGTGAAAAGATGTTATCTAATCCTTGTCCAGCCTCAGAAGGTGGGTCTTGGTGGCTCATTGTGCAAATAAGGGAACTAATGTGCCCGAGTTCACCCAGCCAGTTCCTCCTCCGTGTGGCCATTCAGCCCTGCGCTCCCTTCGCCACAGCCCTCATCAATGGTACCACGATCCATGCTTAGCCACCTGGTTCTGCCACAGGCTGTGTGCTCTGGGGGCAGGAGGACTGCACCTTCCTCGTTTAGTACGGAGCCCCCAGGACCTAACACGGGGCCAGCACGCTGGAAGCATCCAGTCACGTGTGCTGCGTAAGTGAATACACAGATGGGGCCAGAGTTCAGCTCCCTGGGCTCTTTGACCCTAAATCTGAAGTCCTTCACCATAAGGAATGGGTGGTTTCAAAAATACCAACCAATTCCTTCACAGTCTTACCTTTAAATCAGTGTCCAAATCTGAGGGGCTTTTGACTCCTTCAACCGGTGGAGCACATTGTAAGTGATTGGGTGTGGCTTCTGAGGCTGGGTCATAAAAGGCCACATGGCTTCTGCCTCGTCCACCTGGAGGCTGACCCGCCCTGTGAGAACCCAGTTTTCCTGAGGCGGCCACACCGGAGGGGCCATGGGCAGGTGCTCCGGCCTGCATTGCCCCAGCCTCCGGCCACCCCCAGGGAAGACGCCGTCTCAGAAGTGGATCCTCTTACCCCATGTGGTCCTGCCCATTCATCTGAATCTCCTCTTCTGAGCCCCGAGCATCACAGAGCAGAAACGGGCGACCCCCGTCCTGCCCTGTCGGAGTTCCTGACCCACAGAATCCACGAGAGTAACGGAAGGGCTGTTGTTTTGCGCCAGTGGGGTGGGCATGGGGAGGCTGGCCACACGGCAATAGCGAACTGGAACACGAAGTAAATCTCATGCTCAGAATCACCTGCTTGTCATGTCTCCCATGGGTTTCCGTTACCTGAATGTAGCTCTTCAAGTGCAGAATCTTTGCGTCTTCTGTTTCTAGCATTTTCTGGCACCCAGCACAGGACATGACCTATAGGAGTCGCTCAGTAACTATTTATGAAACGAATGAATGAATTTTAAAACATATACAGAGGGGCGCCTGGGTGGTTCAGTCGGTTAAGCATCTGGCTTCTGGCTTTGGCTCAGGTCATGATCTTACAGGTTCTTAGGTTCGAGCCCTGCGTCGGGCTCTGTGCTGACAGCTAGCTCAGAACCTAGAGCCTGCTTCGGATTCTGTGTCTCTCTCTCTCTCTGACCCTCCACTGTGTGTGCTGTCTCTCTCTCTCAAAAAACAAAACAAACAAACAAACAAAAAACATATACCCAGAACTAGAGGACCAGGAAAAATCAGCTTTCAACCTTCTTCTGGCCGAAGCCAAGAGGGAGATGTGAGGCTCCCAAGATTCCCAGGGCCTGCGAGATAAAAAGCACAGTGGATGCTTTGGAAAAGCCTAGATATTTCTGGCACAATTGACTGCAATCATTTTTTTTCCTCTTCCTTTTCCATCATCTTCCTAGATGGTGAGAGATTTTCCATGGTTAAAGTTATGTCTTACCTCATTCCTTGCCAAGCCTAGGAGATCCTGGAAACTCTTAGGTGCTCCAAAAATATTTCGTGAATGAGACTTCCTTGCATCCCGAGCCACAGGGCCAAATTTTATGTCCGCGCAAGTAATACAAAACTGAGCTCTTAATTTGGAAAGGAAAGGCTCAGCTAATTAATATGCAATGTCAGCAGCTCATATATTTTATGGTTCAAAACAAAACTGCATGTCCTTTAGCCCAGTCGATTTCCTGTTTGTTACCACATTAGACCTATTCCAGGGCAGATGGAAAATTTGAAGGACATCTCCAGCCATTAAGACCGGCATAAATCTTTCCGAAGTGCATGTACATATGTAATACTTCCCATTAACATTTTTCAGAATTAGGGTTTACACAATTTCTTGATTAAGCAGGAGCTCTTTCGCTGTAATTCTCCTCTTTTCAGCAGGACTCCCTGAACCTATAGTCCCGGGTCTGGATCCCCGGTGATGTTAATTTGGCTCTTACGGCCGGTTCTGTTCACAATCCCGCACAAAGATCTTGGCTGGAGCTGCCCTTGACCTTCACTCTGTCTCTGTGTTTTTGTCGTCTGCTCTCGACAAACAGCAACGGTCCTGGCACCTGTGTTGCAGACGTCTGTGCTCAGAACGCCTGTGAGCTTCAGAGCAGCACTAAGAAGGCACCAGCACCTCCACTTCATGCACAGCAGGGTGAAGGCACAGGGTGACTGAACTGTCTGCCCAAGGTCACAGCAAGGAAGGGGCAGAGCTGGGAGCTGAACCTTGTGCTGGTTCGACTCTAAAGCAGGTGTTCTTCTGACTCTGCTGATGGGCACGGAAGACAGGCTGGTGTTTGTAGAGCTGCTCCTACGTGCCAGGCACTGTCTTGGGCACCATACATTTCTTCTGCCATTTGACAGCCGCATTTTAAAGGACACATCTGTATCCCCATGTCACGTATTGGAAAACTGAGGCTCAGTGATAGTTAGCACTTGGCTCGAAGTTCAGCAGCTACTAAATAGGGAAGCCAAGATTCAAGTTCAGTCAGTGAGACTCTGCACGCTGCTCCTTTCTCTTAAACAAGAATTTAAAACTTTGCTCATGAAAGCTTTCTATCTGTGCAGTTGGCCGTTCCTTTGGTGTGGTCTAACATGGTCAACTACCACGGGAGGCAGAGATGTCCTGTGACCTCGAGGAAGGGGTTAACCTCTCTGATGCTCAACATCTCTGCCTGTAAAATGGATTTATAACCCTCTCCCTCCCTTACCCACCCCCAAGGCCTTGGGAGGACCAAGTTACAGACTGGATAAAGAAACGAACTGTCCCAAACCCATACATTACAGCTGAAGATACTGAGGCCCAGACAGGCTGCTCAGCTTCTCCAAGTTGCTCAACGAACTGATGACCAAAACTGTATTAGAACCCCAGGGTATCAGTCAGCTAATGCTTTGTAACAACTGCTGAGGTCCATTGTAATGTTACAAACCTAACTCTCAGGCACATAAAATGAATACATGTCAAAGATTTTTATACAATTCATTAAGTAATGAAAGTGATTGGTGATAGAGACCAGCTCAAAGGAGATTTTCAAGAACATAAGGATATACAGACAACCAGAAATGCTGAAATGAATTTTCTAGAAGATGCACAGCAGGTTACAATTCAAAAGACCGTAAAATGTAAGGTTCGGGGTTATCTTTTCTACAGCACACAAATCCATTGTATCTCTACAGCCCAATATCCATTTGTGTTGCTATCAGTTTTCTATGAGTTAACTTTTGTCCCTAAGCAGTGGCAAAATAGCATCCTCCATAGGGAGTCAGCCAAAATGCAGATACCTATAGGTCAGAAAGTCCCCCGAGGGCTTTCAGTGCTCTACCAAAAAGGGCTCTAAACAATTCTTTGCTGATTTCTAATTTTCCTTATATAGAAAACCACAGAAATTTCAATAGCTTTCAATCATAAGCATTTATTCACCCATCACAGGTCAGGAGGCAGAAGGAGTGGGAGGGCTCCGCTCCCCGCACTCCCGGCTCATTCTGGGGCCCAGGCTGGAGGGGACAGCAGCTTTCTGGAGCAGAGTGGGGGCCAATGGTCCCAAAGAAGCACAAACCCATGATACTTCTCAAGGCCTCCCCTGGGAAATGGTACATTTTCACTTCTGCCCAGATTCCAGTAGCCAAAGCAGGTGATAGGAACAAGTCCAACATTAGTGGGAAGAACAGTGGTCCCATGGATCCGGGGGATGGGTATTTGCTGAGCAGGGGTAAGCATGTCCAGTTGTGCTAAGATATGCAAACAAACATGTGGACACCGAGGGACTGTGTGAACATACGGGAACAAGAGTGTTTTAAGTGTAGAGATCAGTTGTGACCATCTGCAACCCCTTTCCGGAAGTGAAAGAAAATAGGGTTGGCCGGCCAAAGGTTAAGTTTGGAAGTGAGCTCACCCTGATGCTTGCTTTCATGACATCCTCTCCTAATACTTGTGGGGCATCCCTGGAGCTGTTTTACGGGCTCACCTGCACTGTCCAGTGGGTGCTGGTCGCCGACGGTCAGTTGAGGACCACGTTTCTTAGGTAGGGCACGTCTAGCTCTTAAGTTTGCAGAACCGTGCCTGGGGCGGACACAGAATGACCCAACACTCATGGCCATCAGAGGTGGTTTTGCTCGAAGAATTTTGAGAAATATTTTAAGTTAAAAGAAGGGAACCGCTGTAATAGGGCACTTGCAACCAATACACGGTATATAATATTTAAAGAATTAATTGTTTTAAGTTTATTTATTTATCTGGAGGCAGAGACCATGAGCAGGGTGGGGCAAAGAGAGAGCGAGAGCGAGCGAGCGAGAGAGAATCCCCAAGCAGGCTCCGCACTAGCAGCACAGGCTTGAACTCACAAATCACGAGATCATGACCTGAGCCCAGATCAAAAGTGGAACGCTGGACTGACTGAGTCACCCAGGCGCCCCTTAGTAAATTACTTTAATGTGTTGTTTTATTTTTAATTTTGTCACAAATAATTAACAAAAAAAAAAACCCACTTTATGGTCAACAGCCAAAGATGAAGAAGGAGGGTTTCCAGTCGACAACCCCCCAGGGTGTCACCTGCAGAGAAGCCTAAGACCAGGGTATTAAGAATCAATCACAGAGTCACAGAGGCTGGAACCTCTTCCTAGAGCAGGGCTGTGCCCGAGTGTGGCCTCCATGAGCTGAGAAGATGGGGAACAGGGTGTGGGAGCACTGTTTCCCCAGAAGTGGCGGCCCAAAGTCTCCTCCTCCTCCTCCGAATTCCATTTTCCGTTCTGTTCCTCTTCCTCTTCCCCTGGTCCCAATCCCCATGGCTGCTCCCATTTAGGAATTGCTCCCCCTGGTGTCAGGTGCTGTGCACCACACTTCGCAGAAAGTCCATGGCTTTATGTCTAGCCCCGCTGACACCAAGCTCTGCAAACCGCTGGCTGGAACTCCCACTCATAAAGTGGAAATGTCATGAAAGTTCTGGGAGGCGGCTTCAGAAAGTTTACAAATTGACACCCACTTCAAAGGGAGCCTTAAGTCAACACACTAGGCTGGTCTTTGAGGAAGAAGCCTGAGATATTCTTTGCATCATTTTCTTCATCAATTTCTGGCATCAAAGGAAAAGTCAAAACAATGAAATTCTACCTGACACAATGTTGTACGGATATTGCATGAGCTCATCTTTCTGGTTCCTTCTGAGGAAGTTATTATTATGACCATAATACTTAATATGTAATATAGAGATAATAAAAATGAAAATTCAGGTTCAAGGAGGATAACGACAGGTCAGACAGCAGTAATAACATAGCCCCCAAATCTATCCGTAACACAACATTAAGACCTTTGGGTCTCTAAACCCCAAATTAGTTCCAAACCTCACCCCAACCACGTGAGGAAAATGTCATTACTATCTCTGTTTTCCTGAAGGGGACACTGAGTCCGAGAGATCTGACATGCCTTGCCCCAGGCTGCTTAGCCAGTGTCCCAGGGTTGGGACTGAAACCTAGTTCCTCCAACACTTCACCCTGTGTTATCACCGCCTTCCTGTGAAACATCGGAATGATGCTGTGTTGTGATTTTCACATTCCCTTAGGGAAATTTTGTCTCATGGTGAAGAACTGTCCAATAATGGGGACACCATCTTCTGGGCATTAAAGAAAAATGTAGGTTTGAGTCTTCGCTCAGTTACTGCTCTTTGACATGGATTCCACACGCAGCCACATTCGGACAAGCCACAGACATTCTTAAAGGTGCATTTGTGCAGCACCTACGTCATCGGGTGGTGGTGACAACTGAATGAGGTGGAGAAGGAGAGCTGCGTAGCCCAGGGTGCGCTGCACACAGCAGTGGGATTCCTCGGAAGGCAACTGGCTGGAGATCTTCATGCAGAGACCAAAGAATGTGGCTACAGATTGAAACAGACGAACATTTTATAGGCTGGGTTCATGATCCCTCAGCGAAATGTGAAGTCCTTGGAGTGGGTCCCTGTTATGGGCCAAATTGTGTGTCTCCCCCACCCACCAAATTCATAGGTTGACTCTCTAACCTCTAGAACCTCGAGATGTGACTGCTTAAAGACAGGGCTTTTATTTTTTTATTAAAAATTTTTTTAACGCTTTTTATTTATTTTTGAGAGACAGAGAGATATAGTGTGAGTAGGGAAGGGTCAGAGAGAGAGGGAGACACAGAATCTGAAGCAGGCTCCAGGCTCTGAGCTAGCTGTCAGCACAGAGCCTGACACTGGGCTCAAACCCACAAACTGTGAGATCATGACCTGAGCCGAAGCCAGATGCTCAACCGACTGAGCCACCCAGGCGCCCCAGAAAAGGCTTTTAAACAGGTGCTTAGGTTAATGGAGGCAGGGTGGCCCTCATCCAACCTGACTGGTGTCGCTGAAGAGGAGATCTGGACCCATAGAGGCCAGGGTGTGAACACACGGGAAAAAAACACGTGAAGACAGGCCAGACAGGTGAGAAGGAGGCTCACCTGTAGGCCAAGGAGAGGGCCTCAGAAGAGACCAGCCTTGCCTATGACTTGGTCTTGGACTTCCAACATTCAGGATGGTGAGAAAATAGTTTTCTGCTGCTTACGCCCCCCAGCCTGTGGCATTGTGTGACGGCAGTGCTGGCAAAGTGATACGGGATGACATCAGTCTTTTATACAATACGGAAGGCCAAATATCACGGCGTGTCATCGCACTGTTTTGGTTATTTCCACGTCGATTGCACGACGTGGGCTGGGCTGTGATGCAAAATACGAGTCACCAAAGGTGGCCCAGCACCAGATGGGACACCCCAAACTTCTCTTCTAATCTGGATATCATAATAATTATTATGAGGATTAACATGTTCATGTTCACAGTATATCAGTTACTATGGATTCAGGGCCTCTAAGTGCCAAAGGTTTATAAACGTCAACTCCCCTCGCTGCTCCTGAAACATCCCTCGAGATAATTATTATTCCTGTTTTACAGGTGAAGCTGAGGCTGGTTATTTAAACTGTCCAGGGTCAAAAACACTTAGCATTTTTCAGAGCCATGATTCTTGCCCAAAGCAGGCTCTCTCAAAATAGGCTTTTCCTATTCAGCATCATTGTTCAGCTACCCATAATCCTCTGCCCAGTTACTTAGCACCCAGGCGTCAGCGTCCCCTCTGCAAAGAATTCAGCGATGGAAATTAGGAAGACCTTGGACTTAATAGGCTCTGTGCATGTGATTGGCTAAGGGTACAATGGGCCTTTGATGATTGCGGTAGGAACACGGAGCGCGTCTCCGGGTTGGCATGGAGCTTTTCTTCCTGTCGCTAAGGTAAACGGAGCATCGTGATGTCTGTGGGGGCGGCTAATGAGGCACAAAGGTCTGGTCCGTCAGGACGGGAAGGAGGTGAGAAAATGGCCCTGACGCTCCTTGTCTGAAGACACTGTGAATCGAGTCTTTGCCCACAGTATCCAGCCCTCCTGCCCAAGCAGGCTCCGGGCCAGACGCTCTTGAAAGCAGGTACATGGGCTCATTAGCAGGGAAATGGCAGTGGGTAATTGGAATATGTAAATGGCATGGGCAAACAGGGTGTTTTAACAATCAAGACCCGGAGAGAAGGAGCTTAATTTGGTGGAGGGAAAGGAACAGACTGCCCAGGGAGCCAATTACTGGAGCCAGAGGCTGGGTGCTCAGCTTAGAGACCCACAGTCAGAACACGGGGAGGCTGGCACACTGGGTGAATGTTTCCACCTCTCAAAGGCCAAGTGACCCGCGACCCAGCCCTGCCTTTTTTTCAGATACCAATTCGCGTGGACCCTCTTTCCTAAGTCCCTCATCCTCCCTCGCCTCAGGGGTCTGCCAGCACTTTCCTTCCGGATCCCAGCTGGGCGCTTACCCATAGTCCTCTGGCTGTTGTCATTGAACTGTTTCTCCCCCTCTCCACCCGTACTCCCCAGAACCCTTCCTGAGGAGGAAGCCCTTTGTGAAACCACCTGGGACACATCACTCTTCCTTAAAGCACCTCGAGGTCCCCAAGTTCATACGCCTGGCACGTAGACAAGTCTGCCCCCTGGGGGCCCCTGCGCCACTCACGCTTGTTCCCAGACATCTTGCCCTGGGACGTCCGTGCTTTGTCTGGGCTCCCAGCTTTTGCCGTCGCTGAGCCTTCTACCAGGAGCACGTTCTCACACGGTGACCCATCTCAGCTACAAGCACAGACTCCAGATAACCTTGGCTCGAACCTCGGGGCCACCATCTTAGCCATGTGACCTTGAGCAGGGTGCTTAAGCTCTCCAAGGGTCATTTCGCCATGGTTAATACAGAGAACAATGAACATGATGCCTACCCCCTAACTCTGTTGTTAGGATGAGATGGGATCATCTGTACAAAGCACTTAGCCCAGTGCCCAGTACACAGAAAGCACTCAATTAATGTAAGTAACGATGATGATGGATGAACACGTATCACGAGTCAGGTCGTCAAAATGCAATGATGACACAGAAATGAGTAAAATTGATTTGCATTGTTGATCTCATCTTTTCAACTAAATATGGAATTTAGTACCCAATTTTCTTTTTTCTTTTCCCCTTCTTGATTCTCACAGAGAGCAATTCATGAAACAGGAAATCAGTTAATACCCACTGGAAGGATTAATGAGGGAATTTATTAATGGATGAAGCGAGTATCTAACCCAACACAGGTTTCTCCCACTATCTGCAAGACTACCTTTCTTACCAAACCTTTCCTGAGCCAAAATGGCAGAAAGCAAAGAAGCAATTTATATTAAAAAATGCTTAGCATTTCTAGACCCTGAAACAAACGTCTCTTCGGCTTTTCTGATACCTTAGGACATATTTTGCTAACGGACAAACACAATAAATGGAGACGAATCACAGAGGTTCACAGACACGGTTCAAAGCCCCGGCAGCCGGAAGGCATGACGTGGACTGCAGTTCCCGGTGGAGGCGCTGGGGGGCGCCACTCTCCCTACTGGGGGCCAGCGGGTCTCTGAACTGGCTCCCTGCAGAGAGAACCTTGAAAGCTGTCACTTTCTGCCTTTTTTTTTTTGTAAAAGCCAAACCCTTTTCAGATTTGTTTCAGTTAGTAAAAACAGGTAGGTCTTTTGTAAAAGTCAAATGGCATAACCTAAACTTTAGAGAAGCTGGGGATATGCGTGTATTTAAAAGGAAACGAAAAACTGATATTAAGAAACACCTAAAATAAATGTAAAGGTTAGTGTATGAACTTCCAATACAAGGCAGGGAAAAGAAACACTTTCTCCAACTGAAAACAGCCTAAGTGACGTCCTTTAATTACTGCCATCTGGAGTGAAGGTGAGCGCCATTTGGCTCGGAGCGCATTCACTCCCCATCACGCCTGACTTGAGCTGCCTTCCACAGTCCTGTGTCCAGACTCCTTCCAGTAACGTAGTCAATGTGCCCAGTGCATCACAGGCTCCAGGTCTAGCTCAAAACGAAGTCTGGCGTAGGGAGGTTGGGAAATTACCCCATTTCCCAGATAAGGAAGCACGCCGAGTAGGAGTCCAGCAATGTGCCCAGAGTCACTAAGCTCAAAGTCACAGAGTCAGGGCCCTCATCTTCCGGGTGCCTTTGGCCTTTCTCCTTATTCATTCCCAGGAAGCTTCCTCACCTGCAGGGGAGCCAGAGTTCCTGTGCCCTGACGTAGAGTGATATGACGCCCAGGAAAAGGACCAAAAAGCAAAACCATGGAGCGAGGGAAGATGACAGCGCCTCTGATGGTTTGCTGCGGTTGAGTTTTCAGGAATGAAGAACACACAGAGGGGAGACTTCCTGTCCAGACATGTCTGCTTTTGGCCTGAATTGTGACAAGACCCAAAATTGGAGTTCGCCTGATCTCCTCCAAAAAAGCAACGGGTGTCTGTCTCCCTAGATGCAAAGACCATCTCGCTGGCCCCTCCCAGAGGTATTAGCATCAGGTGCAGGACAAGTGTCTTGGGGAGAAAGTTACTTGGTTCCGGCAGCAGTGTTCCGGAATCCTCTGAGAGCGAGGTCCCTGTGAGCCCACAGATGGTGATTCCAGCAAAGCACGAGGGGCTGGAAAGGCAGTTCTGCATCCGGGACCCACCCACAACTGGAAGGTCCCATGGAATCAGTCTGCCACCAGGAGGCTCACTGGACCGTGGGGGGGAGGTGCCCTGCTGGAGGCTCTGTGGTGTCGCCTCCTGCCTCCTGTGTGTGCAGGTCAGGCATGCCACAGTGGTGGCACAGTCGCCACCAGAATATTAGCAGAGAGGACTTCTGGGGAGCCCGACGACAAATTTTTCTTGCTGCCTTTTTGCTGCTTGGTATTTTGTACTTTCTCTACAACGGCCAGGCATTTCTTGCGCAACAAATAATAAAAGCCAATTTAAACATGGTCTAAAACGGGTGGCTCCGTCGGTGAAGTATCCGACTTTCTGTTTTGGCTCAGGCGACGATCTTGGTTCGTGAGATCGAGCCCTGCTTCGGGCTCTGCGCTGACTGTAGGAGCTTGCTTGAGATTCTCTGCCCCTCCCCCTCTCAAAATAAACTAAGAACAACAATAACAACGTGTTCTAAAACAGTCATTTCATGTGTTTCGGGGACTGGGTGGCAGGGCGTAGTTAGCTTGTGCCCATGAACCTGAGATTCTGTCCGGCTCATTTGATCACAGAAGTAGTCACTAGAGTGTCATCCCTCCGCAAGTGTGTGTCTGCTCTTCGGATCACTCAAGGCTGACAGCCCTGGGAAGCTGGGAAAGGAATGGAAAGGGATACAGTAATTTGATTTTGGTTAGCTGTGATCTGAGCTATAGCGTGTTGTGATTACACAGCCCCCCCCCCCCGGGACACGGTGCGTCCTCTTTTTCATGACATTTCCAAACCTCCTACCTGAATAACACCCTTCCCTGGATCGTAAAACCATCAAGGAAATCAGTTTCCAAACTATATCGCCGTTTCCCCATCACAGGATTTAACCAGGAGGCATGAACACAGCCCCTGCACTTGATCTTAAAACATTGGTGTTTGACAGCCTGCGGCTCTCATCAAAATAGAAATCTTCTCATGTGCCCGAGGATCCAAACTGTTATTTTGAAAATCTGAACTTTTGATTAATTGCATAGTAATGATGTCTTCTCGCTATTCGGTGGGGGGGGATCTTTGACTCCTCTCCTTCCGTGCTTATCTGGTGAGCCTTTGTATTTTAAGTTCTGTCACAATGTTTTTGTCACCGTGTTACTTAAGTTGCAGTGAATACTGAGACTCTAAGAATAAAGATGTTCATGATGGGAAAAGACAAAACCAAAAATCTCATACACAAACATACAGCAAATGGTTCCCTGTGAGCCTCACATTGTTCTGGGGATAAACTTCCGCATTCATTATGTATCATTTGTTCATGAAGTCAGTGGGTGTTGAGAGCCAGGTGGGCACCAGGCGTCCTTCTAGGCTTCAAGGACAGGACTCTTGATCCCTGCTCCTGCCTCCTGAGATAATCAGAAAGGAGTCAAACTAAATGCAAATAGGATTGTTTGCTGATAAAGGTAACAAAACAGGAAGGGAGTGAGGACGACTTTAGAGAAAGTGCTCCAACGTGCAGAACAGAATAGTGCCCTGGGTTTTCAGGACCGGACTGGGGCGGGAAGCTCCTGCGCCCACTGGCCTGTCCAGGGCTGGAGGGGGAGCAAATGTGCGTGACCTTCCATTCGGAGCTCCCCTCTCTCAGGCTCTTCCCTTTCTCTGCACTTTTTTTTCCTTTCCAGAGTTTGCACTGACTGGTCACTGACCAGCTTCCAACTCCTTGGTGAGCATCAGTCTCTTCCTAAACACGTGTCAGGGTCCCACTGTGTGCATGGTCACGTTTCCACGGGCCAGGTGGTGCGGTCTTCACCAAGTGCACCCCGCAGCCCACTGACCGACTGGATCATCTTTCTCAGTTGGGTCGTGGCTCTTATTTTTTTTTCTAAGTTCCCATATTAGAGTCACTTCCCAGGCAAACTCTTCTATGGCATTAAACAGTTTATTTTTTGTGCCAATACAACACTGTTGAATGATTTCAGCCTTTGTACAGAGTAACTCCTTAAAGTAACCCTTCTTGGTTCTGAGGTTTCTAAGGATCTCCCCTCTGACATTCATTCCTACAGATTCTCCACCATCTTCCCTTACTCCCACACTCGCACTTCCTCTCCCCCTCCCTACCCTTCACCACTCCCCTCTACCCCCTCCCCTTCCCTCTGCCTACCCCCTGTCTATCCCCTCCCCTCTCCTTGTCTACCCCCTCCCCACTCCTTCCCTCTCCACCCCTCCCTTCTCCTCTGCCTACCTCTCCCCACTCCTTCCCTCTCCA
>PISW01008117.1:0-21702 GCA_004023785.1 Mungos mungo
CCAGCGCTGGGTCCTTGTGAGCGGTGCCTTCTGGTTCGGGCACACAGGGCCGGGTTCTCCAGAGGCCTTGCTGAGAGCGGCTGGCCCTGGCCGCCCCCGTGCCCGCCTGCTGGCGCTGCTCGTGCGCCGCCGCATCCAGCCTTGGGCCGAGAGGGCTGCTGGGCTTGCAGCCAGGGTTCCCCCCTTGAAGCCGGCGCCGCTCCAGACAAGTCCTGGGACGGAGATGGGGGCGGCGCGCCGCGAGGGTCAGAACTCGTGCACCCAGGAACTGCAGGCGCCTCTACTGCTCCACAGATGGCCGCTCGCCGCGATCCGAACTTGCCAGGGCGTCCAGTGGTGAAGGACAAGTGAGTGGGCCTGCGTCCCCTTGTCCTCACCTGGGCTGACCCCGATGCAAACCGACAAGCTGGACTATCTTACAACACAGAGCGAAAGAAGAGGCTCATGAAGAAGAGAATGAGAACCAGGCAGCCCTTCCTCACGGACCAGACACAGAGAATGCTGCCCAACGCCCATGCCCAGGACACATGGAGAAAAAGCACTCCCGCCGAGGCCCGTCAGAGTGACATTCTGGAATTCCAAGGGCAAAGAGAGTAGCTCAAAAACCTGCAGAGAAGAAGGATCTTCTTTAATCAGACTGAATCTGATTGTCCACTGGCACGGGAGCGCAGTTGTCAAAATTCTAAGAGACTTGAACCTGGAATCCGTACATAGTGAAACTCATTTGTGAGACAGCAAAATAAAGGTGTCTTCACAATCCGGAAACATCCAAGTTCACCACACACAAAGTCTATTACAAAAGATGCTGGAAGATAGATTCTATCTAGCAAAATGAAAAGTGTATCCAAGGGTAAGACATGGACACCAGCAAAGAAACCAGTTGGAATGCTTGAAAGGAAATCAAATAACAGCTGGAGAGAAAATTCCAGATGCGCCCAACATGACATATGACAAGGGGAGGTGAGAGCAGGAAGGAAAAAGCACACTAAAGTTCTTGTATTGTTAGAGGATTTTTAGAATTAGTAGGGAAGAATTGTTGGGGAACTAAAATGAACAAAGATTGACAGTACCAACGAAAAGCAGGGAAAAAAGATAAATGCGTGATAAATGAGGAATATAATATGAGATGACAAGAAGAAAATGCAAGCATTCAAGGAATCACAAACATGGCTACATTAAATTCATCTATTAAAAGATAGAGACCCTCAAAATGGCATGTATCGCTAAATACTATTTACAGAAAAATGCATCTAAAAAAAGTCACACAGATTAAAAATAAAAGGATAGAAAGTATGTATCATACAACTCTTGTTCCTCAAAAGACCATAAAGAAAATGGACAAAAGACAAAAACTAGAAGATACTTGCAACATGTAAACCCTACAAATTATTCAGTGTCCAGGATATATGAAGACTCCTTTCAAATCCATTAGAAAAAGACAAGCCAGGGATGCCTGGCTGACCCAGTCAGTGGAATGTATGACTCTTCATCTCAGGATTGTGAGTTCAATCACCACATTGGGTGAGGAGCCCACTTAAAAAAATCTTCTTAATTTTTTTTTTTTTAAAGACAAGCCAATCGCGTGACAGGGAAAATCCATAAGCAGGCTTCTTGCAGAGAAGAATGTGGAAGGGGTAGTAACCTCACTAGTAATTTTGGAAATGCAAACTATAATCACCAAATGAGCACAAATGTTAAAGTCAAACTGATGGCAGGAAGTTAGATCAACTGAAATACGCATACCCTGCTGGCGGGAATGTCAGGAGGTCTTACTGAATATATAAGGCATTACCGCGTAAAGTTGGACACGTGTGTCCGTTAGCGATTGCCGCATAACCAACCACCTGCAAAACTTCATAGCTCGAAACAACAAGAATCACTCCTTTTGCACACAGATCTCCTATTTGGGCAGGATGCAGCAGGCACAGCTTGTCTGCTCCCCGCTGCACTCCCTGGGGCATCCCTGCTCGGGGCTGGAGGGCCCATGTCCAGGATGGTGCACACATGGCCAGTAGGCTGGTTCAAGCTATGGGCTGAGTGGGATGGTGGCCAAGTTCCAAGGGCAAGAATTCTAAGAGAACCAGGCAGGCCTGTATCACTCTTCAAACCATAGCCCCCGAAGTCCCGCAGCATCACTTCTGCCCAAGCCTGTCCAGATTCCAGAGATGAGACACCTCTGCTTCCTGTGGAGAGAAGTGTCAAAGTCCCATTTTAAGAGGAAGGAACATGGGGTATGGGAGAAGTTGTGGCCATTTTGAGAAAAAGCAAGCTGCTACATGTGCACACCAATTCCCAGCTCGAGGGTTAAGCTGATATATTTATTCTTAGGTACATTCCATGCCTGAAAGTAAGCAAAGACACCTGCACTGTTCATAGGGAGATGTGCTTCGATGTTCAAAACTATTGTTTTTAACAGCAAAAGTGCGGTGCGCCTGGGTGGCTCAGTCGGTTAAGCATCCAGCTTCGGCTCAGGCCATGATCTCACAGTTCGTGGGTTCGAGCCCCGCATAAGGCTCTGTGCTGACAGCTAGCTCAGAGCCTGGAGCCTGCTTCGGATTCTGTATCTCCCTCTCTCTCTGACCCTCCCCTGCTTGCGCTTTCTCTCTCTGTCTCTCAAAAAAAAATTAAAAAACATTTAAAAAATAGCAAAAATGCTGGGAGGAAAAAATACCTTAAATGTCCTCAGACAATAAAATAAATGATGTATGTCCATATAATGGAATAGCACGTGATGGCTTCAGGGAATGAACGGTACCACTTGGAGCCATGTTGTGAATCTCAAACACAATGCTGAGTGGGAGTAACTCACAACTGTGATATTGTGATTCCAGTTACAGTCAACAGAGTGAGCGAGGAGATACACGGCTAAGCATGTATGCACAAACCCCATATCTTCTCTGCTACCTATTAACAAACCTTAACATTCATACTGATAGCTCCCATTCTACTCCAACAGATTTCATTCCATCCTCTCTTTCTACAGAACTCTTTCAACAATGAAAAATCTATGCATTCACCTCATAGCTCAGTCTCCACTGTGTGTTGAGGTTGCACGAGCCAGAAAGCTGGTCCAAGACATCAACTACCACCCCCGACCCCGCCTCCATGAGATGAACCTCCAAAAGATCTACAGCTGAAAGCTTGAGCCCGACAAAAGCCAAGGAGAGAGCATCGGTGTTATTTTGTAACGTTCTATTTTCTGGCAGAAGTCAGATAATATCCTTTTTCTCCGGGCTCGATCTGTGTCTATAGTAGACTGTGCTTCCATAAACAAACACAACACGCTCAAAATGGTATTGTCTCACTTCAGAACTCAGAAATAATAGTTTCTACAGACTCTTAATAAAATTTAGTTGTTTGCATAGTTTTAATAGAAATCGGTCCTTTTTACCAAGATATAATTAGACAAGGTGCCACCAAGGCCTCATGCGGGTGTCATATTCGAGAACACATGCAGGATGACCCATTCACCTCAGGCACAAGGTTGTAGCCTCTGTGTTGAGTCAGTGCCCACAGAGCCCTCAGCCCCATTCCACTCGATGCCTGTCCCACACTGTAACAGCTCTTAGTCGTACAACAGTAAGGAAAACAGGAACTATGACAGACACCATGGTCCTTGGGAAGGCACAGACTTACCTATTTGCACAGGTATTGCAGGCAAATCAGAGGGAGATTGGTTTGGTTCAGTTTCCTAACCTAGGAATGAAAGAGCAAATGAGAGAAAATCTCAGGCATAATAGAGGCTCAACCACACGTTCCTAATGATGACATCTCCAAACAGGAGTTGATTTTCTGGCCTTGATCCTTGGGTAGCACCATGACTTAGATGTGCCAGCCCAACCAGGACGCTCATGCGTATTAATTATCACTTCTTACAGCACCTGTGTAGATGAATCAGGTCCAAATACAGGAAGACCAGCTTTCTGTGGTCAAAAATAGAGAATTTATCATCATAAGGAGTGACCAATAAAAATTTTCCAAAACTTAAGAATGGGTGAGAGGATCATGGTGGGCCCTTTGGCGGGAGGCTGAATGTTGTCTAGCAGACCTCCTAGTGGGAGTTGGTTTTTTTATTCTCTAGAGTGTCCATCTGTTTAACTTGCTATTTACTATTGATTGTGATTTTTTTTTACAACTCATTGAAGGTAGACTTTACCTTGTAGAAAACAGACAGCTGGATTTTGCCCAGTCGTAGTGATAGAAATTATTTCTGTCTGGTAAAAAAGATTACAATTAGAAGAGATTGCAGTTTTACGGTCCTACAGAACATCAGCCAGTTTTTAACCTAAATTAGCGAGTTACTCCAGCAAGCTGGTCTTCAGCCGCAGTCCCCTGAACTCGCCTCATCATCATGCTGGGTTCCTCATTAATGATCTGAATAAATCTTTGATGCATTCTCACTTTAGAGCTGCAGAGTCATATTTTTAACTTTTTTAAAATAATGCTTTGACGGCTCCTATATCTGACTGCCCCTCAGCATCCCTCTACCATGTCCAGTAGACATCCCAAACTCAAATCGCCTGATACCCAGCTCCCAGACCTCATCCCTAAACTTCTCCTCCGTTGCCTTCCCCATCTTCTGTGGGTTGAATTGGGTCCTCCTAAGATATGGTGACATCCTAACCCCAGGAGCTGTGAATTGTGCCTTGTGTGGAAATGGGCTTTCTATAGATGATCAAGGTAAGGTGAGGTCACTGGGGTGAGTCCTTATCCAACGATTGGTGTCGATACGGGAAGAGGGAAATTTGGACACAGGCCATGAGAAGGCCGTGTGGACAAAGGCAGAGACTGGAGAGATGGAGCTGTAAGCCCAAGGAACGCCAAGACTCACAGCCACGAGAAGCAGGGAGAGGCCAGGGAGGATCCTGCCCTGCAGGTTTCAGAGGGAGTGCTGGCCTCTAATCGATGAGACAACACGTTCTGTTATTTTAAGTCACCCAGTTTGTGGCAGTTTGTTATGGCAGCCACAGGACCCTAATCCACCTTCTCAGTAAACGGTAACTCCATGTCTCCTGCGTGAGAGGCATTGCCTTCCTGGGCACATCTGATCCATCAACAAATCTTGTCGGCTCCTCCTTCAAAATGGGTCCGGAACCAGCCCTGTGTCAGGACTTCCTCTGTGACTAGGCCAGGGCCAGTCACTATTGTCTCACACCTGGATGATCTCAGTATCTTGAGAAGTGTCTGTCTCACCTGTGAACCTGTATACTTTTTCTCTACACAGCAGCCCAAGGGATACTGCCACTTCTGTGCTTAGAACGTTCCGGTGGCTCCAGATCTCTCTCAAAATAAAAGCCGAAGTCCTCAACAACCAGAAAAAAAAAAAAAAAACCCACAGATTAAAAATGGATAAAGGACTTGAATAGACACTCCTTCAAAGAAGATACACAAATGGCCAATAAGCAAATGAAAAAACTTTCAGCATCACTGGTCGGTCATTTGGGACACGCACATCAAAACCGCAAAGAGATACCACTTCATAACCCCTAGATGTCTGGAATCAAAAAGTCAGATAATGGGGCGCCTGGATTGCTCAGCTGGCTAAGCATCCAACTCTCGGTTTCAGCTCAGGTCATGAACGAGCCCCGTGTTGGGCTCCACACTGAGCATGGAGCCTGCTTGGGATTCTCTCTCTCTCCCTCTGCTCCTCTCCCTGACTGGAGCATGCACTCTCTCCTTCTCTCTAAAATTAAAAATTAAAAAAGGGAAAGTCAGATAATAGCAAGTATTGGTGAGAATGTGGAGAAACTAACCATCACGTGTTGCTGGAGGGAATGTTAAAAGGCACGTCTGCTTTGGAAGACAGTTGGACAGCTGCTCGAAATGCTAAACAGAGTTACTATATGATCCAGAAATTCCACTCCTGGCCATACACACAAGAGAAAAGAAAACACGTGTCCACACAGAAACTCCTTCAGGAAGATTCACAGCAGTGGTATTCATAATAGTAAGTGAAAATAAACCAAATGGCCATCAACTGATGAATAGACAGATAAAATATTATGTATCCACAAATGGATACAGGAACAAAGTACTGAAATGTACTACAGGGATGAATTTTGAAAACATTAGGCAAAGGAAAGGTGCCCACAGGCCACATATTGAATGATTCCATTTATATGAAATGTCAATAATAGGCTAATCTATAGACACAGCAAGCAGATCAGTGGTTGCAGGGGCCTCAGGAGAGGCAGAAATGGGGACTGACTTCTGACGGGCCCGGGGTTTCTCTGGGGTGATGACATTCTAAAACGGAGTGCTGAGGGCTTCGCGACCCCACGCGCACACCGCAAACCACTAAGTTGTACATTTTAACTGAGTGAATCGTACGGTATGCGAGTTATAGCTTAAGAAAGCTGTTGTAAAAATACGTTGAGGAAAGAGTTCCGTAAGTAAACCTTTAAAATGGCACCAGAGACTTCTGGTTCAAGAGTACATGATGTGGACTCGTCTTTCCCGATACATCCAACTAACACAACTTTTAAAACAGGGAAGTAAGGGGCGCCTGGGGGGCTCAATCGGGTAAGCATTTGACTTCGGTTCAGGTCATGATCTCACGGTTCGTGGGTTCGAGCCCCACGTCGGGCTGTGTGCTGACAGCTCAGAGCCTGGAGCCTGCTTCGGATTCTGTGTCTCCCTCTCTCTGTGACCCTCCCCTGCTCACACTGTCTCTCTCTCTCTCTCTCTGAAACATAATGGTAGGGAAAGGAGGCAGTCTGGCTGGGCCCCTGGGATTGAGGAATAACACAGGAGCCTGCAGTCTCCCATCCCTTCTCCAGCAGAAGGCTGTCCAGGTCCAGCAGCTCCAGAACAACCAACGGCAGGAGGCAGCCCAGGCCCACTGTCTCCCTGCCCTGCCCCGCTGCCCTCCCCCCCAGCAGCAGAGGGAAGCCCAACCATCCTCCCCTGGGGCAGCCAGCAGAGACTAAAGAAGTACTCTCCGTCCAGCAGATCCAGGATCCATCTTTTCACACAGCTACCTAGCAGCTCCGGGCGGCCTGGGGAATCACCCCTGCAGCACCAGCAGAAACAACTGGAAGTCCAGTGGCACCAGATAAACAAAATAGACCAGAAGAGGAATGCAGGGCTCTAAAAACTAAATTATTGGAACCACAACCCATGAAAATAGGCCAGGATGCCCCTGCACCTAAACAGGCTGACTGCCGACTGAAATAGGAGGTTTAAATAGGACTCGGAGTCTTCGATCATAATATCCAAACTGTTTGGAATACAACTTTAAAAATCACTTGTCATATGAAGAACCAGGAAATTCATACTTGAAATAAGAAAAAACAATGAACAGATACCAACACTGAGATGAATCTGGTGTTGGAATTGCCTGATGGGGACTGTCAGGCAACAAACACAAAGCTGCTTCAACAAGTAATTATAAATCACCTTAAAACAAATGACAAAATACAAAATATTAGCAAAAAAGAAAAAAAGGAAAATACAGAACTGAAAAATAAAATAGACCAAAATGAGAAACTCACTGTATGGGCTCAATAGCATAATGGATACGACAAAAGAAAGACTCCATGAACTAGAAGATACAACAATAGAAATTACCCAATCTGAACAACAGGGAGAAAATGGGTTGGAAAAAAAATAACAAGCCCTCAGGAACCCGGGGGACTATATACATATACACCTAACATTTGTATCATAGAAACTCAGAAAGAGAAGGAAAGTGTGAAGCAGAAAAAAATACCTGAAGAGCTAATGGCAGAAACTTCCCAAATTTGGTCAAAGACCCACACGTTCAAGAAGCTGGGCAGACCCCAAAGGGGATAAACTCAGAGGAATCTGTGCCACACACGTGATAATCACACTTCTAAACATGAATGATCACGACAAAACCGTGAAAGCCGAGAGAATGAGAGCGCTGCTGGCAAGGGGGGGCGCGGGCACAGCGGTGGCACCTTCATCAGAAACCACAGGGCCCAGAGGAAGCACATTTCTCAAGGGCTGAAAGGAAAGAGCTGTCGCTGATGAATTCCATGTCAGGCGAAAACATGCTCCAGGAACAAAAGGAAACTTAAAACTTCAGACAAAGAAAACTGACAGAACCTGACCGTCCCAGAGCTGCCCTTAGGAACACCTAAAGGAAATTCTCCAGAGAGAAATGACCAGAGAAGGCTTAGAGCTTCAGGAAGGAAAGGACAACGGAATAGGTAAAATAGAGGTAAATGTGGTAAATTATCCTTCTTATCACGAGTGTCTTAAATTAAGTTGGGCGCCTGGGTGGCTCAGTTGGTTGGGAATCTGACTTCGGCTCAGGTCACGATCTCACAGTCCATGGGTTCGCGCCCCATGTCGCTTTGTGCTGACAACTCAGAGCCGGGAGCTGCTTCAGATTCTGTGTCTCCCTGTGGGAAGCTGCCAGAACAAAGATCAACCGCCTGCAGGCAGGGCAGTGTCGGCCCCTCAGGCGCTGGGCTGAAGCTGCAGTTTTGGTTCCTCCCCCACCCTGACTCATTATAATCACTTGACCCTGTTTCCTAGCAACCCACCTAGGTCGGCTGCCTTGCTTCTGCCTTCTACCCTTTATAAGATGTGTGTGTTCTCTCAATAAACGAGGCTTGATCAGAGACTTTGTCTTACCTCCATTCTCTGTGCTCCCTGCCCTACCCCATTCTCACCCCCTCCCTCAGGACCTGCGTTGACCGACCTGCAGGACGGGTCATCTCCCTCTCTCTCTGACCAACCCCACCCCCACTCACTTTCTGTCTCTCTCAAAATAAAATAAAAACATTAAAAACATTTTTTAGTTATGTTGGATGGCTGAAGCAAACCTCATAACTATCTGATGTGGCACTAAACACATTCAGGAAATAATTTAGACAATTACATATATCAAAAAAAATATTTTGTCAACATTTATTTAATATTGAGAAACAGAGACAGATCATGACCATGGGAGCGGCAGAGAGAAGGGGAGACACAGAATCCGAAGCAGGCTCCAGGCTCTGAGCTGTCAGCACAGAGCCCCACACAGGGCTTGAACCCATAAGTGATGAGATCATGACCGGAGCCAAAGTTGGATGCTCAACCGTCTGAGTCACCCTGACAACTCTAAATTTCTAAGTGGGGATGATAAAGGGAGCTAAGTGAAAGTTAGGTTTCTACATTTGAATCCAAATGCTAAAATGGAATCAACGGACTGTGATACTTACATCTGCGCACTATGATACTGAGAGAGCCCGAGAGAGCTTTACAGAATGCTGTGCTCAAGAGCACATAACCACATCGAAACAGAATCTAAACCATGTTTCCATGTCCCACAAGAAGGCAAGAAATGAGAGAGGAATAAGAGAGGGAATAAACAGAAAACAAATAATAAGATGACAGACTTAAGCCCTGATATTTTAAAAAAAATAATGTAAATGATGTAAAACACTGATTAAAACATAGATTGTCAGAGTGGATTTAAAAAAATTACAACCCGACTGGGGTACCCGGCCGGCTCCGACGGTAGGGCACACAGCTCTCAGTCTCGGGGTCATGAGTTCAAGCGCCATGTTGGTCATGGAGCCGACTTAAAAAAAAACACACAACCCAATGATATGCTGTCTACAGGAAACTCACTCCAAACATAATGATGTAGGTAGGTTAAAAATTAAAGAATGAAAAAAGATATAGAATGTAAATATTAGCAAAGATGTAGGAGTGGCCATGGTATATTATTTATTACATATTATAACACAATGTATGTCATATATTATGTTATCAAGTATTTTACCACAAACTAGACTTCAGAGCGAAGAAAATTACTGGGAATAGAAAGAAACATTATGTAAGATAAAAGGATTGATCCGTCTGGAAGACAGAGTTATTTTAAATGTGTATGCACCAAATAACAGAGTTTAAGAATACATAAAGCAAACACTATAGAGTAAAAAGGAGAAATACCCATCTAAAGTTATAATCAGGGGCTTCCATAGCCCACTCCGAGCAACTGATAGAGCTATGAGTCGGCAAGTGAACAAATACACAGACTCTAAGCCACCACCCACCGATGACAGAACAGTCCAGCGAACAACAGCACACACGTCCTTCTCAAGTTCCATCCACGGCAGGGAACACCACCGGGCAGCACCAGGGAACAAAGCACCAGGATACGCAACAACTTGGATGGATCTAGGGAGCCGTGCTGAGCAAAACAGCCAATCCCAGAAGGTCATTCACTATGTGACGTACTAAAGTGACAAAAGGTTAGGAACACGGGACAGATCGGTGACTGCCAGGGACAAGCGACAGGGCAGGGGCAGGAGGGAAGCGGGTGACACGGGCAATCCTTATTGCAACTCTTCAGCTTCTTAACTACGGACCCATGAACCAACTTCTTTGATAAAAATGTACAGAATTTGGGGCGCCTGGGTGGCTCAGTCGGTTAAGCCTCTGACTTCGGCTCAGGTCATGATCTCAAGGTCTGTGAGTTTGAGCCCCGTGTCGGGCCTGTGCTGACAGCTCGGAGCTTGGAGCCTGCTTCGGAATCTGTGTCTCCCTCTCTCTCTGTTTTCTCTCTCGTGTTGTCTCTCTCTGTGTTAAAAAATAAAAGTACACAATTTGATACACACATTAGGACAAGTAAAACTGGGGAAATTGGAACAGAATCGGTGAACCGTTATCAGTGTCAACATCCTGGCTGGGACTGTCCCGCTGTCCTTTTAAAGAGCATCAGGTACCGCTGGGCAAGTCCAGCTAACGTGTACAAGGGGGTCTTCAGCGTTATTTCTTGCGATCGTGTAGGAGTCTGCAATTACCTCCATAAAATTTTCGATGAAAAAAAATCCCACTGCTAAGAATGTTTTCTGACGCAATAACCGGAGGGACCCGCCAAGGTGGCAGAGCAGGCAGCGGGCTTCTGCGAGGACGGTTCGGGACAGACCCCGCTGGGCTGATTTCAGATGGAAGGGGGTGTTTTGGGAAGTGAAATCAGTAGACTAGAAAAGAATACATACAGCAAAATCTTTTTTGTTTTTTTGCTCTGCGAGCTTGTGTAAAAAAGCCGGGGCAAGATGCACACTGAATCGTGTTTGAAGTTATCCTTCCAGGGCGGGACCGTAGAGACTCCTCACTTTTTCTCTATTTTCGTGTTGGCTGGATTGTTTGTATCTGCTAGGAGTACGGCTGCCAGAGGAAATACGGTACGCCCAGTCAAACTTCACATTTCAAATAAATACTTTTCTAGTACGAAGGTGTCCCCTGCAATATTTGTACTTTTATTTGCTAAATCTGGCAGCCCTGGTAATGGCCGTGGACTCCCAAGCCATTTCCACCTTGGAAGACAGAACCGAGCCGGCTGCCGCGGGCAGGGCCTCCGTGCCGGAAGGCCAGGGCCCGCGCATGTCCCGCGGAGCCCCTGCGCCATTCTCCTCCAGGACGCCTCGCGGGGGCCTCAGCGCTCTCCAGAAGCAGCCACGGCCGCTCCCCGGGGTCATGTCCATCCAGTCTTACCGGCTCTCTTCCTCCCCGGACCTTCAAGCTGCTTCCTGATCCGGCCTCTTCCTGCTCAGCTCGCTGTTCACACAGGTGCTGGTTCCTGTCCCAGGGCCTTGGTGCTTGATGCGTCGTGTGCCCCCGAGGACCCCAAACCAGCCACAAGGCCCCTCCTGGCAGGCGCTGCTGCAAGCTTCCCGCTGCCCGCTGAGGTCATCGAGGCTTGCCGGTGCCCCCCCTGCCCCCGTCGGCCCTTGTCCCTTGCCAATTCCGGTATTTCTCTCCTTCGGCCCCGCAGTCTGCCGGAGGTGGCACAGTTCACCCCCGGACCGTCGCCTCAACGCCTCCCCGCACCCTGAGTGGTCCGACAGTCATCCCCAGTTCTCCCCCACCCCCCTTTCCTACACCCCAGGAAGGGGCCAAACTCAGTGAAGCCACAACCCGCACCCCCCCCCCGCCGTTCCTGGATGCTTCCTTTGTCCTCACTTTCCCAGCCAGCTGGTGGCTCCCCCCTTAGGGCCTCCACCTGGACAGGATCCATCCAGGCGCAGGTTTGGAGGCGTGGGGGCTCCAGCGGGTTCAACCCCTCCCCTCCTGCCTCGCACATCCCCATGCCCCTCACCATATCACCCGAGAGGTGGGGAAATGGAAGCAGCAGGGCTGGGGCTGGGGGCTGGGCGAGGGCCCTGGGCACACCGGGTCGCCTGCCCTGACATCAGTGATAGGCACCCGGGGCCAGTGTTCATTGCACACCTACTCTGTGCCCGGGGCTCCCACACCTGCCTGTTTCTGGCCGCGTCATTCCCCAGGCTGGCAGCATCGTGCCCTCAAAGTCACCAAGACAAGAACCATCTGGCGCAGCTTTGAGGTTCCAGGGCCGCACGGCAGGCTTTCCGGAAGCTCATCTACCCCCCAAAAGGAAGGTCGCTCCAGGCCATGAGTCCACAGAGGCAAACTGTGGGGACACCTTCACGCATCTACTTTGGGAGCTTGGAGTCCTCCCGTCTCTGACAGCACAGGGACAGTGAAAACACTTCACAGGTGGTGGCTGCAGGGGGCGTCCTCTTGCTGGTCCCGGGAGGGGGGGGGGCCTGCAGCCTCCATTTCAGCCTCCACCCCAGGAGGCCTGAGAGGTCCTGGGGAGAGCAGCGATGGAGACACCTGGATGCGGGGACCCAGGTGGAGATGTATCAAGATGGAGGGGGCCTGTGTGGGTGTCAGTTCTGGAGTACACAGCTTTGGGGTTCGGCTAGTGTCAGCGCCCAAGTGCACCCTGGCAGCCACAGCTCCCTCCCCCAGGCCAGGCGTGGCGTCCACCTGCCGCCACCCCCTCACCTCTCGACCCTGCCCTGGTCTTGCAGAGGGTGGAAAGTGCCCACCAAAGATTTATTACACGAATAGACGCAGCTGTTCGCTGCGGCCTCCATGCGCCCCGACTTGCTGGGACGGTTCCAGTTTATGCTGGGCTGGCTTCCCGGTGCGTAGCTCTTCACTTCAGGGCCAGAGTGTCCCGCTCAGGCATTAGGTTACACGGCCGCTGTAGGTACTCTGTCATTCCCAGGAAGGGTCAGAGTGGGCCGCCCCTGGCCGCCCCGCACGAGGGAGGGTGGACTTGGTCAGCCCCCCTGGGAAGAGTCGTTGCCATTGTAAAGGGGAACTTTTCATGTCCATACCTAGCTTGGCTCCTGGCAGTCGTGGGGACTCAGTCAACATCTTCTTCCACAACTTAGGATGTGCTTGGTCTTCCCGTGCTGGGCGTCACACACCAGGGCACACGACAAAAGCCCTATGCTCTCAGAGCGCGGACTGTAGTCAGGGAGGCCGCCCCGAAGCCGGGAGTGGGGAGGCGGGAGGGACGTGCCTTACAGAGAGTGGTCAGGGAGGGCTTCCCCAGTACAGTGGCATTTGGGCGATGATCTGAAGAGGTGAGCAGCCCCAACTGAGGAAAAGTGTTCCAGTCGGAGGGAACAGCCAGCGCCAAGGCCCCGAGGTGGGGCGCAGCGGACCGTGCGGCTGGAGCCAAGTCAGGGAGGGAGGGCAGCGTGGGCCTGGTCACGGATTGTAGGAGCTCTGGCTTGGAGTGAGACGGCCCCCTGAGGGTGTCAGCGGACAGGTGACCACAGCAGGGATGAGGCAGGAGGCTGTCCATCCATCTAGAGCAGGAGTCTACCACTTTTTCTGCAATGGGCTGGAGAGCAAATATTCCTAGCTGTTGCAGTCACGTGTCTGTTTCCACTCCTGAACTTGGCCTGTGTGTTGTGAAAGCTGCTACAGGCAGGACGGGAGTGAGCCGGCTCGGCAGTGCTCCAGTACAACCCCGTCAGGACACTGACTTTGAATCTCCTGTAACTTTCACATGTTGTGAAATATTATTCTTATTTTGATTCCCCCCAGCCACTGACAAGTGAGAAAATATTCTCAGCTCCGAGGCCATGAAAACAAAACAAAACAAACCAACCAGGCGGCTGGCTGGATCTGGACTGTGGCCATAGTATGTGTGCTGCCCACTGAGCTCTATGACCAGGGTCCGCCAGGTCTCTGGGCCGGGCAGCATTCTAGGAGGGGGGACCCATCAGTGAGAAGAGAAAAAGAACAACAGTCCGCGGCCGCTGAGATGTGATAACAAGCAAGCCAGAGCGGGCCCGTGAAGCTGCTGAGGCCTGCTGGCCTCGCTCCGTCACGGAAGTCAAGCCCCGGAGGCTGGAGCGGAAGGAGGGGGCCGGGAGCGCGCCGCCCCGGGGGAGAGGGTAGTGGAGGCGAGCCGGGCGCTGGACGGGCGCGGGCACGGCCTACTCACCTACTCGCTCAGCCTTGTAAAGTGCACGCCTGTCTCACGTTTGCACGACACAAGCCGTGGCCTCAAACAAGGTAAATTCAGTGTGCACAATCTGGGTGGCCCGCACACAAGTCTGCATCGGACATGCACGTCACACGTCCAGAGGCGCACACACCCCGACGTCGGCCCGAGTTCCCGCGCGCTCAGCACCTGCTGGCGCCGGGCCTCCCCGCGAGGGGCTGTCCCGGACGAGGTCGCCGCGGCGTCGGGCGCTGCACGGAGGGTCTTTCCCAGACCCCCGCAGGGCTTCAGTTTTAATCCCCGGGCTGCAGTGGGCGAGGCCGCGCGTGGAAGCACCTTATCGTCTTAAGACTTAAGGGCTTAGGCGCGCGGCGCACGAGGCCGCGGCAGCCCTCGCAGCCCCGCGCACGGAGGAGGGCAGTCGGCGCGGCTCCAGGGTAAGCCGGGCTCCCGGGCCCTGCGGACAGCTCGGCCCCGCGCCCGCCACAGGTGGGCTCCCCGCCCCGGGGCTCCGCTGCTCTGCTGCAGGGCGAGCGGGGCGCCCGACCACCGCGAGCGGGCCGCCGCCAACTGCCGAGACAGGGGCGCAGCGCGGAGTGCCGAACCAGCCGCCGCCCGCAGACCCTTCGGCAGCCCACCCGCCTGGCAACCTGCGGGCGGGGTCGGCACGTCCGGGCTGCGCCTGCGCGGCCGCCCAAGCTGGCCCGCGGACCCGGCCGGCGCGCCAGGACTGCGCCTGCGCAGTTGGCCTAGCCGGGCCAGGGCACAAGGCCGGCGTGGGGAATCCGCGCCTCAGAGGCGGGTCCGCAGCAGCCCGGGGGGCGGGGCCGACACGCGGAGACTGCGCCTGCGTGGCAGGCCCGCCCCGGCTTGGGGGCGGAGCCGCACCTGCGTGGTCGGCCCGGCCGGGCCCGGGGCGGAAACCGCGCCTGCGCAGTCGGCCCGGGCTCTCCCAGTCCACCGCGCGGGGTTCCCTGGTGCCGCCCGCCTGGGCGGCCCCGCCCCCGGCCCCGCCCCGCGCCGCGCGGGGCCCTGGGAGGGGCGCAGCGTCCGGCGGCGTCGCGGGCGGCGTCGCGGGCGGCGGGCGGGCGGCAGCGGCGGCGGCGGCGGGAGGGGCCGGCGGGGGCAGACAAAGCCGCGGCTAATGAATGGGAGCGTCCGCCCGCGTCGGCAGTCGTCCGCAGCCGGGCGGGAGCCGCGCTGCCCCGAGCCCGGCGACCGCGGTGAGTGCGCGGCGGGCGGCCGGAGCGGGCTGTGTCTCGGCCGCGAGCTTGCGCTCCGGGCCCGGCCGTCCCGGCGCGCCGTCGGAGATCGGGGTTCGGGCCGGGGGCGGGGTCTGGGGGCGAGGGGCGAGGCGGGGTTGGGGTCGGGCCGCGGGGCCAGGGGATCGGGGGCGCCGCGACATTGTCTGCGCCGGGCCGGGGGTGGCTTCGGGGGCGCGGCCTGCGGTGGCCTGGTCCCCGCCCGCGCCCCCGACTCGGCCGCGGTGCTCGGAGGGCTGGCGCCGACCCCGCCCCTCGGCCCCGGGACCCCCGGCCCCGCCCCTCGCCCCCGGGATCCTGGCCCGCGCCCCGCGCCCCCAGGGCCCCCGGCTGACAGCTGGAGTGCAGCGAGCCGGGCGGGTCGCGCCCGAGACGCGTTTTCCGGACGGCAGGATTCTGTTGACAAAACACCTCAAGTGGGAGAAAGTTGGTGCGGCCGTGCGGGGCTGGGGTCCTGGGCGCGTCTTCGCCCCAGCACTTTGGTCCCCGCCGCCACAGCGTGTTGCCCTACAAATCGCATTTGGGGTTTTTTCTCGGTGTGGCTCGTCTTCAGGGGTATTTCCTGGAAGGGCCGGCCGGCTTAGTGTCTTAGGAGGCGCATGCTTGCGGGGCCCTCGGCCGCCCTGTCTCCGGGCACCGCCGTGCAGATTTAATCAGTAGGGGAGGAATCAAATGGCAAAGCGTAATTTCACACGAGGTCCAATGGTAGTTGTTGGTCTGGACCGAGACTCAGTCCTGCAGCGCGGGGGTGGCCCCCTCGCGTCCCGGTGGGTTTGGGTGACGTTCGGGGTCCCCGCGTGCCTCTCTGGAAGTGGTCTCCGCCAGGCATCGGACAGGCTTCTGTTGGCATTCTCCTCTGTAAAAAAGGGAAGTCGTTTGTTTTGAAGTAACTGATCAAATCTAGTGCAGGAGTTTAAAAAAAAATCTTTTGCAGACTTTAATGCACGGGATCGTTAAAGCAACGGCATCTTGGTGACTTCGTTAGAAATATTAATATTTGTTGTTTTGTCTGTATCGGGGCGATAAAATGAGGAGGCTTGGAAGGGGTTAGTTGGAGTTTTTAAAAAAGTACTTTGGATAAGCCAGATTTCACTTACAAATTAATTGTGGTCACACTCAACAAAGTTTCTTTTTGAGAGGAAAGTGTTCACAGGAGCTAAACTCTACTTTGAGGGCCTCCGGTGGGGTGTTAGTGCCCACCTCCCGGATCCTTGCACGGGGCATATCTGCTTCACATTTTCTTGCTGCAAGATTCTAGCACGAGGTGAGCGTTCTGCACATCCTCAGAAGTTTCCGGAACACAGCCTCCTGTCCACCTGACAGTGACCACCTGACAGCTGGCCCAGACCCCTTCCTCCTCCTGACGCTGTTTCTTCTGGGTATTCCTGGCATTTGGGGTGTGAAAACTCTATTCTCTATTGTCACTACGTGCAAGTAAGGAGGTTTGTGCAAGACTCAGGCTGCGGAAAGAATGTCCTAACACGCTGGAGGAAGATATAAAATAAGTTATTGGAGCCGTTGATTGAATTCCGTGTCTGCGGTGCAGCTGATGCGCGGCGTTCACGGAGCGGGGCAAGCGCGTGGACCTGCACTCCAGACCTGTGATCCAGACCCCATCCCGCGCAGAGTCCGGAGGCTGAGCGGGTCGGGGAGGCGTAGAGCAGGAGTGGGGGTCGCCACCAGTGCAGACCACGCTGCACCTCATGTCTCGGTGTCGCTGGCTCCTGCAGCCTCCGAACCCTGGTCTGACTCCCTCCCTCGTGGTGATGATCGCCCCGTGAGGGGCAGGAAGCAGGTGCGTGATGCCAGGCGTGGCGTGGACCTGGTGCCAGGCCTCAGATGGTTGGCGAGGGGCCCCTCCGACTCCTCCTCACCAGCGTTGTCTGTACAAAACGCACCGTGTCCCACCCACGACCGCCGTTCTTCTAATCACTGTTTGGTTTTCAAGCACTATTTAAGTCCCGAGACTTGAGAACAGAAACTGTAGGCGTCCGTTCTCACTTTACGTTCTGTGTTTTGCTGCATTTAACCGCGTAGAAACGGCTCGGTGTGCCGCTGGCCCTGACCGTCCTGCAGCCCCGGTGTCTGCCTTCCCCTCGGTGTCTGGACTCCGCAGGGTTCTGGTCCTCTCCCCTTCCGGGGCCTCACTCTTGTTACATCCCTGTCTTTCCCGCCCTTCTCCCTCACCCCACTTTCCATCACTTGGATTTTTCTTCATTCTGAAATAGCTCACACCACTTCCTTGCTACGTATTTGATAACGTGCTGTTGGTAGTTCAAGTTCTGGAAGCGTTGCTGCGAGAAAAATAAAGCCTTTCCCTCTCCTGCTCCCTGTGTCTGAGTCAGGGGTGCCGGGAAGAGACAGAGGTGCCCGACTGTCAGGTGCCCTGGCCTCTCACTCGTACTTAGCAGGGTTCTACCTGTTGGGGGCAGTAGTGGTTCTGAAAAGAAGACTGCTCTCAGGAGGCCTTCACGCTGTGACCCTGGTCATAGGCAGGAACCAGAAAGAAGGTCCAGCCGAGAAGACACAGGCAGGGGCAGGCAGCGGTGATGGGAAGTCTCTGTTGGAGAACCGTGTTCCAGGAAGACCCCTCCTTGGACGGAACCCAAGGTTGGAGGGTCTGGGGGCCACGGACAGAGCCCCCGAGGAAGAGGGGGCAGCGTGGTGGATGGAGACGCTGCCCCTCTGCTTGAGCCTGAATCCTGTGCGCCCCGCTGGGTCTGCGGCCACCTGCTCTCCTCTGGGCACCTGGTCCGTGTGGCCCAGAAACCGCTGCTTCTGGCCTGGCGAGCAGGGTGAGGCAGGCATGTGCCTGCTGGCCCACCGGGGGCCCTCTGTCTGATGGCGCCTGCATCCGGGGGGCCCTGCGCCTGCTCTGCACCCCCACAGGGGGACCACCTGAGGGGCTGAGTTCCATCCACAACCATCTCGAACTGGTCCTCACCTTGGGGCCTGCCCAGCCGGGGGCTTTGGGAGCAGGGAGCCCTTCTGGGACGGCCCTGGTTTCTCCGTCACAGAGGCTGTGTCCCCAGTCGTGTGGGTAGAAGGACGCTTCCAGTCAGGACCCTTCATAGTTTCCAGCCACAGTAGCAGCTTCAGGCTGTCCCCCGTGGGACTTCCCTGGACCCCGCGGGGGAAAGGGGCAGGCAGTGAGCGAGGGTGTGGGTGTTGGGTAAAGGGGACCCACAAATCGAGTGAGCAGAACCACGCAAAGAGCCCTGGGCTGTGACCCAGATCATTTCAGGGACACAACAGGGACCGGCCGACCTTAGCACGGTCTGTTTGCTTGCTTTGGAATGTGCTCTGTCTCCAAGGCAGCCTTATCACCGCGTCTGACCCTGTCTCCCAGGAAGGGCTCTGGCTCTGGGTTTCTGCACTTAACCCTTAGCGGCCGCTTCTGCTCCCGGATCCGTCCCCGGTGTCCGTGGAGCTGGTCCTGGATGACCCTCTCCCTTTGTGTGAGCGCAGCGGCTCTGGTGCTGTGTCCACCCCTAGGGCGCATCGGTTATAGTTACTCACGCTCGGGTGTGTAGAGTGACTCTCCCTTGCAGACCATCCTAGTTTATGACCTTGGGGGAAGACGGTTGTGTTCAGGTGGGAGCCAGGCGGCTGTCGCTGCGGCGCATCCATTCCCTGGGCGCTGGACAGCTCACTGCGGGCCGGGCACAGACACGCTTGTGTTTTGGAGGTTACTCTGCGGCGTTTCTGACTGAGGGCACTGGCGGCGTGTCGCGGTCACCGCTGCCCTCTGCCCATCTGGTGCTGGCTGTGCTTCAGCCCTAAACACCCCGTCCTCCAGAGGAGAGGCAAAGGCGACCCTTCCGTGTGACCAGCAGCACTGTCACCCGTCACATCCAGGACGTGGCACAGTGGTCTCTTCGCACCCGTGGGCGGCTGCTCTGGTGCTGCGGTCGCCCCAGTAGCTGATTTGTCCAAACCAGAGTCTCCTCTGTGTCATTTATTGCCGTCACAGTTCTTTAGTTTCTGTCTGTCCTTCTGGAATAACGTCCCCCGTGCCCCCACCCCAGTTGTTTTCCATGACACGGACTCTTTGAAAGGACAGGACAGTGGTCTTGTGAGAGCCCCGTGCTCAGGGTCTGTTCTGAATGGTGTCATTTCACTCGTTCCCCGCTCCCCGTGGGCTGTGATCTGGTGGGAAGAGCAGTTGGAGCCGGGCGACACCTTGCCACCAGGGGGACACTGCCTGCTACGCTGTTCTCGGAGGCCGTCCTCCTGCTGCTGAGGCCGGCGTCCTTATGTTCTTTATTGTATCTGTGTCCCTTCATCTGGGCTTCCTGGAGAAAGGGGACAGACGCGGACCTCCTCCCTGTGTCACCACTCATCAGGGGCGCGACGGTCGTACCTTCACCGTGGCAAATGCTTTTGTTTTTCCTTTTTCTGTCCTGAGTATCGGTGCGGACTGGTGCAGTTTTACTTGTTGCATTCGGCTCTATTCCCGTCTTCTGTTCGTGCTGACGTTCACACGTCTAGCTGCGCAGCCGGGAGTCCCCCGCGAGCTGGCTCCGGCCGCTCACTCGGCACCTTTATGAGAGCACCTCTCTGGTCTCTTTCCCGACCTGCCGTCAGTCATGGCTCCAAGGGGCTTTGCTCCCTTCCAGGCCGAAAAGTACTTCGAAGCCGAGGCCTAGGCGCCGGCCGTGTTCGCTCTGTGTGTGCGCATTTGCTGCTCTAAGCGCCTGGCTCGTGGACAGAACTATAAAACGGTTTTTTAAAACAGTGTAAGTTCATGGTGAATTTTTCAGTACAAATTCGAAATATATTTTCTTAATTAGAGAGAGCGTGCATGTACAGGCTCAAGGAGTGGAAAGGGGACAGATGGAGAGAGAGAGGGAGGGAGAATCCCAAGCAGGCGCCATGCTCAGCATGGAGCCTAATGCAGGGCTCAACCCCACAGCCCTGTGACTGTGACCTGAGCCAAAATCAAGAGTTGGACACTCAACCAACCGAGTCACCCTGGCACCCCCAAAATCTGGACTCTGAATATCATTGGCTAATTACTTATTTGCTTTATGGATAAGCATACGTAAAATAGGGTGTAATATCACAATATCGGGTTACTATTACTAATGAAGCTACTTAGCCAAGTTTAAGGTGCTTTTGTGTTTGTTTGTTTTTAAGATTTTACTTTTAAGTAATCTCTGCGCCCAATGTGGGGCTCAAACTCACAACCTGAGATCAAGAGTCCCATGTTCCTCCAGCTGAGCCAACCAGGCACCCTGAAGGCGCTTTTGATTTTGAGGGTTTTTTTGTTCTTAGTACATATCATGAATAGAGTAGTGTGTTTTAAAACACACCTCTTGATGAATATTCTTCTGTCTGTAATTATGTTGCTCATTTGATTTATAGTTAGGTTTGTTTCAGATTTGGAATTTTTTAATTTTATTCTTATGTTCAAAATAATTACATGGCTCACAAGTCAAAAAATCGTATGAAAGATACAATCAGAAACCTCACCCCGTCCCGGTTCCTCGACTCTTTACAGGCGGCCCTCTCTCTTGCTGCTTTTCCTGCAAAACCAAGTGCGCGCACAGTGTGTGTGGCTCTCGTGGGCCCCGGCTGGTCTTTCATCGAAGGTCACAAGCGCCGTCCCCCTGTCCCCCTGCGCGGGCAGACGCCGTTCCCTTCAGCACCCCTGCGAGCGGCAGCGCCTCCCCGGGGGGTGTCTGAGCGGTGCTCCGGCCTCGGCGGATCTGCGAGCCGGCTGAGGCGTCGCTGGGGTCTGCCGCTAGCGGTGGGATTGCCGTGTCCAAGGGTGTCATTGTGGTAGGGGTGCCCAGACTCCCGCGGAGCGTGCGGCCCCTCCACGGCCTGTCACCGCGTCTCCGGCCCGAGGCTTGCCAGTCCGCCCCGGGGGACCTGGGGTCTCACAGCGGCGTGCGCTGGGTGTGCCTCCGCGTGGCTGTGAAAAGTGGGAAAAGGAGCGGTACTAAAATGGGTGTGTTTGGTGCCCTGGCGGCTGTGTCAGTAGGGCCCCGGGTGGCAGCCGGGCAGCTCCGCCCCCAGCGCTGGCTCCGCCTCTGCCCCGCAGCAGGTGGAAGGTGGTTTCTTCCCTCCTCTTGATAAAAAATCGACCCGCAGCTCCTTCTCCTGGGACACTTGCGTTCATCTCGCTTCTCTAGCTTGTGGAAGGAACCTACCTTTTACTTTTCGGTATTTTTGTCTTTGAAACTAAAAACCATA
>PISW01008117.1:21802-79353 GCA_004023785.1 Mungos mungo
GGGGGAGGTGTCCCAGGGCCTGTGAGGGGGGTCCAGGGCCTGTGGAGGGGGGTGTCCCAGGGCCTGTGGCGGAGGGTGTCCCAGGGCCTGTGGTGGGGGGAGGTCCCAGGGCCTGCGGGGACGGGACAGCGACCATGGAAGGGGTGATGAGGTTTGTCCTGGAAGGATTCTGGGTTCGCCGTGTCGTTCATCACACTATTTCTGTTTGCTGGAAAGTGGGGTCAGAACCACAGTCCCAGATGCCATCCAGAGATCTCTGCTCCCGGGTGGGTGTATACCTACGCAGATGAGCAAAACTACCACAGCAGCATAATCCTTTTGTGGTTTGAAAACCAAAGATAACATGCTTCTTTTTTTGCCCTTTAATTTGCGGCGAAATAGCAGGAAAAACTGATTTTCTTTAGTAGTAAGCTGCTAGATCAGATGACAGTGGTTTCCTTAAATTAGCAATGTCATTGCTATTTATGATTATGAAATAAAAGGCACAGAATTAGTTAAGCAACAGAGGAACATATAAAATCCGTATAAAGTAGAAAGTGAAAGTCTTCCACGACGACCGCAGTGAAGTGTCCCCTTCTAGACATGAGTCTGTGGACGCCCGCTCGCGCCCCGCGGTCCCGGTCGGCGTGCCCCCCGCCCCGCGAGGGCCGCCGTGGGGGACACTCGAGGTCGACTGCCGGGCGTGTGTGGGTGATTCCCAGCGTTTAAGTCTTCTGTTGTGACGCGTAACCCACGCAGAGACGTGCTCATCTCCGTGAACCGTCGCCAGGTCAAGAGATGGACACTCGCCCCCAGGCCACCCCACGCTCCCCAGCCCCAAAGTTGATCCTTTGCCCGGCTCGTACCACTGTTGTTCATAAACGGGGGGTCACGTGTGCATGTTCTTTTGTGTCTAGCTCAGGCTCCCCGTGGTAGTTGCTGGATATAATGACAGTCCCTTCGTCGTCGTGGCCGTGGGATGTCCCACTCACGAATCTGTCACCACATGTTCTCTGCGGCCAGGAGCCAGCTTCTGACCACGGTGATGACTGCCGTGAACGTTTTTGCATTTGTCCTTTGCTGCAAGTGTCCAGGCATCCTGTGCGCGTGCCTGTGTGTGAATGGTCCCACGACCCCGAACGTGGGGTCCGGTTTCCTGGTGCGCGCAGTGCGGCTGTGCGCGCGTGTCCCAGGCCTGCCCCAGCGCCTGGCCGTGTCGGCGTAGTGTGTGCGCATGCCCGTGCGGCTGCTTCACAGGGCGTGGTGTGTAGATTTAATTTGTGTCTCATTGATTTTTAAGTTTCTTAACTATAATGTGGCCTGATTTGTCCATCTTCCCTTGCTAGTTCTGTTTTGCCCTAAATCAAGGTCTTCAGGATGTTTTTCCATATTATGTTCTTTATTGTTTTGCCTTTAGCACGACCATGGACTTGGGGGATGGCGTGAACTAGGAGTCAGGTGGCATTTTTTCCCAGAGAGATCGGATTGTCCCAGCACTGTTTATTTAGAAGCTCCCCCTTCCTCGCTGCGTAAGCAGTTGGCGCGGGGACACTGTGCGCGGGTCTGTCCCCGGCCCTCCGCTCTCTGCCAGGCTGTGGCCCCTGGAACGACACCGCGGCGCCTCCTCAGCGTAGTTTCAGACGGTTGGGGTGTTTTTGTTTTAATTTTTTTTTAATCTTTTATTTATTTTTGAGAGAGAGATGGCAAGTGGGAGAGGGGCAGAGAGAGAGGGAGACAACAGACTCGGAAGCAGCTCCAGGCTCCGAGCTGTCAGCACAGAGCCTGACTCGGGGCTCAAACTCACAAGCTGTGAGATCATGACCTGAGCTGAAGTCGGACGCTTAACCGACTGAAACCCCAGGCGCCCCACGGTTTGGGTTTTTTAAACCTTTTTAACTTTGAAGCAGAGCGCAGACACAGAAACTGGGAAGTACGTGTAAGGTTTGATGGGTTGTTACAAGGTGGACGCTTCGGTGACTGTCGCTTGGGTCAAGAAACGAACTTCTGCTCGCCCGGCCCGCCGTCCTGACCTGAGGACCTGCCGGCCTCACTTGGATGGCAAGTCCGTCCTTGCTTGTCTTCGTAGTTTTGTGACTGAATCGCGCACCTCCAAGTCTGGGGTGAGTGTCGCCTGTTTACTCGGACGGCGCTTCAGTACCATCTGTGGCTCGCCCCTGCCTCCCCTGGAAGCTTTTTGTGGTTGGACTTGTGTTTCTCACAGTCCGGACTTGGCCGATGGCGATCCTCCGCATGGGGTCATCGACCCTTGGTTTCCTCTAAAGGGGTAGTTGGATATAGAGGTTCGATCAGATCCGGGTTGGACCTCGGCAAGACTCCTTCACGGGGACGTTGTGTTCCGTTGGGAGGCACCTACCAGGCGGCCTCTCTCTGTTTTGATGTTGCCAGCCATGGACGCACGGACGTCATGCGTTAATTCCAGACCAGCAGCTCCGTGGGAGAGCGGGACTTCCGGTCCGCGGCGCCCGTCATCACCATTTGGGTATCTAGTGCTCCGGTCCACGCAGGACACCGAGATAGATGCTTGGTTCTTTCCTCCGTCAGTTTTCAAAATAATCAATTTTCTGTCTTTCTCCGAAGGTGCTCAGTTGAGGATTTTATTGTTGACTTATTTATTTGTTATTTTTATTTTTGAGAGAGAGAGAATGTGCAAGTTGGGTAGGTGCAGAGAGAGACAGAGACAGAGAGAATCCCAAGCCAGCTCTGGACTGTCAGCACAGAGCCCGAAGGGGTTCAGACTCCTGAACCGTGAGATCATGGCCTGAGCCGAAGTCAGATACTGAACCAACTGAGCCATCCAGGTGCCCCATGAACTCAGATTTAAACATATTGGATGAGTTTTAGATATTTTATTTTTAAGTAATCTCTACACCCAACATGGGACTTGAACCCAGGTGCCCTGATAATAGTTTTTATGTATCCTTTGCAATTGAAAGTCAGTTTGACTGGGGTGCCTGTGTGGCTCAGTTGGTTAAGCATCCAACTTTGGCTCAGGTCATGATTTCACAGTTTGTGAGTTCGAGCCCCACACTGCACTCTGTGCTGACAGCTCCGCACCTGAAGCCTGCTTCAGATTCTGTGTCTCCCTCTCTCTCTGCCCCTCCCCCACTCACACTCTTGTCTCCTCTCTCTCTTTCTTAAAACTAAACATTAAAAATATTTATTTTAAAAAGTCCATTTGACTGGATATAAAGTCCTTGGCGCACATTTTCTTCCCATGAATGTCTTAAACATGCTGCCCTCCTGTCTTCTAGCATAAAACTATGCTGTCAAATGCATGATAATTTTACTTACTTTCCCATATAAGTAACTTTGATTTTGGCCTGAATGCCGTTCTCCGCTAGTGTCTGATGTTAGGCATGGGTTTCTCACCCACACAGCTCGCTCTGTCAATACACAGCTTCCCAAGTTTTATGTCAGGAGAGGATTTTAAGTGTTCTGTTCCCCGGCTTTGTCCACTCCGCCCACGCGGGGGAGGCTAGGCTCTCGGCGCCCCTGCAGGGCGGGGCTCTCATTATGCGTGTGTTGGATCGTCTTTACCAGCTTCTCAGTCCATTTCTCTAGAGTCTTTTTTAGTCCTTCTTTCTTATTAAAATAAATTCATTTCCTCTTCTGTTTGTTTTAAGTGATCAATTGTGAAGTTTACTTATCCTTAGGGTGCTTCTAACTTAGTTTTTATTCTTTTTTCTGTGTTTATTTGTTTTAGAGAGAGAGAGAACACAAGCAAGCAGGGAGGGCAGAGAGCGAGGGAGAGAACCCCGAGCAGGCTCCACGCTGTCAGCACAGCTCGAACCCACGAACCCTGGGGTCATGATCTGAGCTGAAATCAAGAGCTGGACACTCAAGACGCCTGGGGGGCTCAGTCAGTTGAGCGTCTGGCTTCGGCTCAGGTCATGATCTCACGGTTCGTGGGTTTGAGACCTGTGTCGAGCTCTGTGCTGACAGCTCAGAGCCTGAAGCTCTTTGGATTTTGTATCTCCCTCTCTCTCTGACCCTCCCCTGCTCGCACTGTCTCTCTCTGTCTCTCAAAAAAAAAAAAAAGAGAGAGAGTGAGTTGGACACTCGGGCACCTGGGTGGCTCAATCAGTTGAGTGTCCACCTTCGGCTCAGGTCATGATCTCACGGTTCGTGGGTTTGAGCCCCGTGTCAGGCTCTGTGCTGACAGCTGGGAGCCTGGAGCCTGTTTCTGATTAGTGTCTCCCTCTCTCTTTGCCCCTCCCTGGATCATGCTCTGTCTGTCTCTGTCTCAAAAATAAATAAACATCAAAAAAAATTTTTTTAATTAAAAAAAAAGAGCGGGACACTCAACTGACTGAGCTACCCAGGCGCCCACTAGATATGGTATTTTACTTTTTAAAAAATTCTTTATGTGTATTTATTATTGAAACAGAGACAAACAGAGCGTGAGTGGGGGAGGGGCAGAGAGAGAGGGAGACACAGAGTCTGAAGCAGCTCCAGGCTCCAGCGGTCAGCACAGAGCCCGACATGGGACTCGAACTCACAAACCATGAGATCATGACCTGACCTGAAGTTGGACGCTTAACCAACTGAGCCACCCAGGTGCCCCAGGATTTTACTTTTTGTTTCTAATATTTTCTTTTTTTTAAAGTTTATTTATTTATTTTTGAGGGGGGGGGCGGAGAAACAGAGAGACAGAACCCCAAGCAGGCTTCCTGCGCTCAGTGTGGAGCCCAACGTGGGGCTCGACCTCCTGACCGTGGGATCGTGTCCTGAGCCGAAATCAAGAGTCCGGTGCTTGCCCGACTGAGCCCGCCACGGAGATGCCTTCTGCTCTGTATCGTCCTGTCCTCCCGGCCTTTTGTGAGATCTGCCACGAGTCTCTCTGCTGCTTATTCTGGGTCCTGGTGCTGCTGTGACGACTGTCACAGACTGAGTGGCCGAGGTCAGACCCGAGCTGCGTCTCACGCGGCCGAACTCAAGGTGTTGCTGCCGCTCTTTCTGGAAGTGCTAGCGGCGGGTCCGCTTCCTGGCCTCTCACACCCTCGGCCGCGGGCGCCTCCTCAGTCTTCAGCGGCAGCAGCAGCGCCGCAGCCCGGGGCTCTTCCCTGTCTCTGTCCTGCCTCTCCGCTGTCAGGAGCCTGTCCTCCCGACGGATCCAGGATCATCGTCCTTAATGCCATGTGCAGCCCAGTTAAGAGCCCGTCCTCGCCACGCACCCCAGCACAGCCCCGGGTTCCAGGGCAGGCCACGGACGTCTGTGATGACTGTCATTCTGTCTGCCGTGTTTACTCGTATAGAAGGCTAGTTTTTCTGAAACTGAAGGAGATACGACTCCGATAACTTGTTCCAGCTTCCTGGTGCTTCCTCCCCTGCAGCCTGTTGGACCGTGGGGCTTCCTTTGTGTGTCTTTGTTCGAGTCCCACGTCAGGCTCTGACTTGATCTGTTTGCCTGACTTTGGTAGGGAGGTGATGTGGCCTTTTAGAGTGAGCTGGCAAGCATCCCGTTCCCTTCTGTTTGCAGAGAATTCATGGAGCGTCGGTAGTTTTCCTGTGAGTGTTTGATAAAGTTCACCAGTAAAGCTATTTGGGCCTACAATTTTCTTCATGGGAAGATTAAAAAAAATTTTTTTTGATGTTTGTTTATTTTTGAGATAGAAACAGAGTGTGAGTGGGGGAGGAGCAGAGAGAGAGGAAGACACAGAATCCAAAGCAGGCTCCAGGCCCTGAGCTGTCAGCACAGAGCCCGACACAGGGCTCAAACCCATGGACCGTGGACACTTAAACCGACGGAGTCACCCAGGCGCCCCGGGAAGATTTTAAATTCCTAGCTCAATTTCTGTACTTGTCATAGGTCTCTCCCAGTTTTCTAATTCTTCTTGGATCACTTTTGGTAACGATTATAGGAACTTTTCTATTTTCACCTGAGTCGAATTCGTTGGTAGAACATTGTTCATAGTATTCTCTTATGTTCCATTTAATTTGTGAGGAGTCAGTGCTAATGTTCCCACATTTCTGCAACCTTGTTGTGTTTTCTTGGTTAATGGAGCTAAGGATTTGTTGGTTTTCTTGATATTCTGTACCACTCTTCTGTTTTCTATTTCGTTAATACCCACTCAACTCTTTATTATTAGCTTCCTTTTTGGTTTTTTTGTCTAGACGTGTGTGGTTTTTTTTAAAGGTGAATGTTTAAGTTATTGTTAGTTTCTTTTAGCATGAATTGTATGACTTCAGGCTTTTCAAGTTTTTATTTAAATTCTAGTTAATTAATATACAGTGTAATGTTAATTTCAGGTATAAAACCTAGTGAGTTAAAACCTCTATATGGTTTTGGTTTGTTTGAATTTATTGAGACTCATTTTGTGGCCGAACATTCTCTGTTCCAGAGAATGTTCCACGTGCGCTTGAAAAGGATGTCTCTTCTTTTTGGACGGAGTGTTTTTGAAAAATGCTTACATTATTGATCTGAGGTTTTTCTCCTTTTCTAATACAGGTATTTAAAGCTATAAATTTCTCTCTTGAGCCCTTCAGCATCCCCCTAAATTTCGGTGTGTTACTTTCATTTGGATGAAAATACTTTCTCATTTCCCTTGTAACTTCTTTCTGACACATGGACTGTTTAGAAAAGTGCTTTTATTTCCAAATACTTACTGATTTTTCAGATTCCCTTCTGTTGTTGTTTTATAACCTAAGTGCATTGTGGGTGAGGGCACTTGTGCAGTCTTAGCCCTTTGAAAGCAGTAACGTGTGTTTCGGCCCGTGCGTGGGGCCAGGGCTGCGCTGCTCAGTCTCCAGCACCCTGCTGGCTTTCCGCTGGGCTGTTCTCACTGACTCGCCTCCCAGACTGCTGGCTCTTCTGCCCGCGTCCAGACCCTTCTAGTGAGGGGCGCCTGGGTGGCTCAGCCGGTTAAGCCGAATCCCTCTAGTGAATGTGTTCGTGGTAGTTCTGCATTTCAACATCCCCTAACTTTTGCTCTGGTTCTCTTGTATAATTTTTCTCGGTATGTTGATATTTACTTGATAAGATGTTACATATTGTTTTCTATGTCGTCTGTGTATAGTATTTCCTTTAATTCAGCTAACACGCTTATGACGCCTGATCTAAGGTCTTTGTCTAGTGGGCCGCCTGAGCGGCTCAGTTGGTTAAACATTCAACCTTGGCTCGGGTCATGATCTCGCAGGTCGTGAGTTTGAGCCCGATGTCAGAGCCTGGAGCCTGCTTCAGATTGTGTCTCCCTCCCTCTCTGCCCCTCCTCCCCCACACTCCGTCTCTATCAGTACCAAAAAAAGCATTTAAAAAAAAAAGTCTTTGTCTAGTATGTCCAACCCCTGCGTCCTCTCAGGGACGGTTTCTTCTGACCCCTCTCCCCCATGTGTGAGCCGTGCTTTCTGGCGGCTTTGCACGTCTGTGATATTAAACCTGGACGTCAGAGTCTCCTCCCTCTTGTGTTTGTTTTTATGGCTGGAGTTTTGTTTCGTTTTCATCTGTTTCTTCTGTGGGTCCCTGAACTAGTTCTCGAAAGTCTGTCCCTTGTCGTGTCTGGCTTCTGCCATCTCCGCTTGGTGAGCCTGGTGGTCAGTTGAAGGTTGGTTGGAGGTTTCCTTAAATGCCTCGACCTGGTGTGTCCGCCGTCCCTGCCCGGGGCCGTGCGCGCGTCGGTCCCTGCGCGCTCTGCCTTCACCTTCACCCACTGCTTGCCCAGCACTTCAGGGTCAGCAGGCGGGGGTGGGGGGGGGGCGGGGGCGGCTCAGGGCTTTCCTGGGCCCGCGCACCATCCGGCACATGCGTGTCCTGCGTCCCCAGGAATTGGCCAGAGCTTTTCAGAGCCCCCTGTACACATCTTGTCCCCCAGGTCTTCCTTTTAAGCCTCTGGCCAGGCTCTTGCTGGCCCCGCAGGCTTGGCAGCTGTGGTCAGCGGCCTCCCTGGGGATCCGGTTTTTCTCACAAAGTGAGCTCTCAGGGCACATAACAGCCATGCCCTGTGAAGGGGGCTTTTCCAGGGACCCGTGACAAAGGTCGGGTAGCGGTCGTGCTGCGGAGAGGGACTTTCTGCGGGCTTGGTGCTCTTGCGGCTCCCGCGGGGAAGGGGGATGGCAGTTCCGACGCCACGGCTTATGTTCGGAGCCAGAGCCGCTCAGGGTGCCGTGCGCCTCCGGTCCCTCCCCGGAGCTCGGGCCAGGCCAGACGGATGACTTGGCAGCGCCGGCTTGACTCGCGTGGGGCCGCGGCTTCCGGAGGCCCTGGTCCTGGCGTGCTGGGGCAGCGGCTGGCTTTCGGAGGCCCCTTCTCGACCCCGTCTTCCCTTGGCTTCTTTTCTCTCCAAGCTGCTCAGTTAAGTCTGTTCCCGGCAGTTCACGCAGGTCCCCGCCCTGGAAGGACGCTTGTGGCTGGTTGCTCTGTCCCGGCCCCTCTGGACCCACCTTGGGTGGCTGACGCTCGTCACCTTGGTCGCGGGCCGGGAAGCCCGTTCTCGGGACGCCCGCCGGACGCCTGTGACCTTGGCATCGTGGCTTTGGCTTCGTCCGGGTGTCGCGCGCCCGGGCCGCTTTCTCCGGTGCAGCTCTCGTGTCCCACAGGCCTCGTATGTGCTTCTCGTTTGTTCTCTGTGCTTCTGTTTGGGAGATAGGGAAATTCTTGTTGCTTCTGCCTCGTCCACGATGCCCTCCTCGAGATCTTGGTTTTGCTCTTCTGGTTTTGGGCTGTGTCGTCGACAGAAACAAGTGACCCTAACTGTATTTCACAGGAATAAAACAGCTACATTTAAGAGACCAGACTGGCCCAGGAAACTCCTGGACACAGTGCTGAACTCACAAGTGCAGACACGAACATTTATGAATCACTGCCCCTACTTCGAACGCTGGTTTCCTTAGTGGTGTGCGTGAGTATCCCGAGGCTGCTTCCCGGACGTCTTAGGACCGAGCCAGCGAGCGCATCTTTGAAGGATCGTGGGAGCCAGATTTTTCACTGTTGGAGAAAGAAGCTACAGACGCAAAACGTGGGAGGCTAGAAGGATCTGTGGTGTGGGGTTGAGACGGGAGCTATCAGTGTAAACTACGGTTTTAGTCATGACGTACGTGCGTGTGGACTTGCAAGTGTCTTGATGGTTTTAGTTAATTCCACTGACCGGTTTCTAGAAGCACCGGCCCCCAGGTGTGATGGGCCTACCGAGCACCTGGCTCTTCACCCGCACCCCATTCTTCTTTTTATTATTCTCAGCGTCTCTCCGTCACTGAGCTTCCCTGCGGGGTTCCGTTATCGCCGCCTGACGGAACCCCGTCCGCAGCCCCTTCGGTACAGGCCGCCGGGGCCGGGCCCTGGGCTCGCTTCGCCGGACGGCGCTTTCATTTTCCATCAATGTCTGCAGGAATATTTTTGCTGAGTATTGAATTCTGGTTTGGCCTTTTTTCAGAACTTCGAAGATGCCATTCCTTTGTCTCCTGGTTCACAGTGCTTCTTTTGAAAAGTCAGCAGGCCGTGTAATCGTTCGTTTGTTTGTTTGTTTGTTTGTTTTCTTAATAACTGTCCCGGAGGGAGAGGTCAGGCCAGCCGCCTCGCCTGGTGCGGCGGCTCCCAGCTCCTGGCCGTTCGCTCATCGGTTTCCCCCACTCGGTTATTTTGAGGCAAATTCCGGAAATCCTATTTTACCTGGACGCGTTTCAATAAGTGTCTTGAAAAGAAGGCATTCTTTCCAAAGTTGTATCCACGATACCTTTATCCCAGCTTTTAAACTAAGGATAATCTTTAACATCAAATATATGGTATCCAAATTTCCCACATTGTCTAAGAAATATTTTTATATAGTTTTGCTAGTTCAGGTCAGGATTCAAGTATAATTTGTTAAGGAAACTGGGTTGTTTCCTGAAGAATTTCCTATAACCTGGGTTTTGCTGATTTCATCACTCTGGTGTTTAGACACGTTCCTCTGTCCCTTGTAATTTTTTTAAAATAATTTTTTAATGTTTATTTTTGAGAAAGAAAGAGACAGTGTGAGCAGGGGAGGGGCAGAGAGAGACAGAATCCGAAGCAGCTCCAGGCTCTGAGCTGTCAGCACAGACGCGGGGCTCAGACTCCTGAGCCATGAGGTCATGACCTGAGCCGAAGTCAGATGCTCAACCGACTGCGCCCCGCAGGCGCCCCGTCCCTTGTCATTTTTATCTGTTGTCTCTCTTGTTTTCAGCTCTTCTTAAAGGAAGATCTTGGGGTTTGTAGAGCTGTTAGGGCCTGTGGTCTGCAGGCCCTCCTCAGTGCTGTCGCCGCCTCTCTCCCACTCTCTTGTCTGCGGCTCCCCCCACCCCTGCCCCCCAGGGTGGGGGTGCTCACTTCTGAATGTGGGCTGTGGTCTCTTCCCACCATCTCATGCCTATGTGCCCTGGACATGAGTCTCAGCCTCTCTGGGCACTGCAGTTTCCTCGTGTATTTTTATTTTATTTTATTTTATTTTACATTTATTTATTTTTGAGAGACAGAGACACAGTGTAAACAGGGGAGGGGCAGAGAGAGAAAGAAACACACAATCTGAAGCAGGCTCCAGGCTCTGAACTGTCAGCACAGAGCCTGACGTGGGGCTCAAACCCACAAACCATGAGATCATGACCTGAGCTGAAGTCAGACGCTCAACCGACGGAGCCCCCCAGGTGCCGCAGTTTCCTCGTGTATTAAAAGGAGAAAAGGCAAGCCAAACTTTCCTCAAAAAACTGTCACGTGGCTTAAAACGAGGTGATACAAGTCGGACTCCTGAAAGCTGGCCCTCGACAGACACCCGTGAGCACCGCTCTCACTGGGCTCCTCGGCCCTCACCGTGCTCCTCAGCCCTCACCCCTGCCCCCGGAGCGTCCTGCGAGCGAGCCCGGAAGGGAGAAGAGGTGGGCCCTTCCTGCCTGGGGGGGGCGGGTGAAGGGCCCCTGCGCGCCCAGAGGGGACGGAGGCCAGCGCGGTCCTGGGCTGCGGACAGCGCGGGGCCCGCAATCATCCTGAACCCGCCTTTCCCTAGGGTGACCGCGGGACGGCAGTGTCACCTTGTCCCTTCCATGGTGTCCCTGGGAGTGTGGTTGGGGGCGGGCGTTGTGGCTGCGTCGCCGAGCCTGAGGGTGCACACTGCGTCTCCTTCCTCCACGGTGGCCGCAGTGGCTCTTCCCAAGTGTCCTCAGGAGGCCGAGGGCTCGTCTTCTGGTCTGCTGAGCACGCTCATCACGAGCAGGGTCACAAGTGCTGTAAAACGTTGTGCTAGACCTAATGTGACCAGTTTTCCTCCGCTGTTCTGTTAGTGTTTTTTTCTCAGACCCTCCTCTTATTCATGGTATGTTAGCTGTAATATGTGGTACTACACTTAATTTGCTATTTTTTTTATGTTTTATTTATTTTTGAGAGACTGAGAGACAGAGCACATGAGGGAGGGGTAGAGAGAGAGGAAGACACAGAATCCAAAGCAGGCTCCAGGCTCCGAGCTGTCAGCACAGAGCCAGACGTGGGGCTTGAACTCACGAACCGCGAGATCGTGACCTGAGCCAAAGTCAGTTGCTTACCCGACTAGGGCACCTAGGCACCCCTATTTGCTGAATTTTAAGAACTTGCTAAGGTTTTTTTTTAATGTTTTATTTATTTTTGAGACACAGAGAGACAGAGCACGAGCAGGGGAGGGGCAGAGAGAGAGGGAGACACAGAATCCGAAGCAGGCTCCAGGCTCTGAGCTGTCAGCACAGAGCCCGACGCGGGGCTTGAACCCACGAATCATGAGATCATGACCTGAGCTGAAGTCAGATGCTCAACCAACTGAGCCACCCAGGCGCCCCAAGAACTTGCTAAGTTTTGTTGAAGTTTTCCTGCGATCGTAGGAATATATATCGGTTTCCTGTAATACATCTGTTGGTTTTGGTATCAGGATAATACTGCCTCCTAAGGAGTTGGAAAATCTCTTTTATTTTCTGGAAGTTTGTGTTTCGCTGGTACTTTTTCTCTAAGGCTTGGCAGAATTCACAAGTGAAGCCAACTAGGCCTAGAAGTTTCTTTTTGGGACGGTTTTTTAACTATAGGTTTATTTTTATTTTTTTTAATGTTTATTTTTGAGAGAGGGGGGAAAGGGCCGAGAGAGGGACAGAGAGACTCCCAAGTAGGCTCTGAGCGTCAGCACAGAGCCCGACCTGGGACTCGACTCATGAACCACGGGATCGTGACCTGAGCCCACATTGGATGCTTAACTGACTGAGCCCTCACGCGCCCCACACTTGACTTTTTTAAAGAGCTCTCGGGTTCATCTCCATTGAGTTTCTGTAACGCGTCTTCCAGGAGTCTGTTTCGTAGAAGTGGCTGGTTTTATCGTCCTTCAGGCCCCCATGTGCTTCCTCGTTGCCCTCCGCGTCCGCGAGGTCTAAGACGGTTGCCCTCTTTCGTTCCTGGTGTTGGTGATGTCTGTCTTTGTGTAGAGGTTTGTCAGTTTTATTGATTTTCCAAGGAACCAGTGTTTGGTTTCATTGATTTCATGTCTTTTCTCTGTGGTTTTCTTCTCTCTGCTTTCTTTGGGATTAAATTTGCTTTGTTCTCCTTGTGATTTTTGTCTTTGACTCTTGACTTAATATAGAAGGGTGACTGATTTGAACATATTTTGGATTTTTGTAGGTATCATTCTGTGGTTGGTTTCTCGTTCAGGCCCCTTATTGTCAGGAACCTTCCACATTCATGGAGGTTTGCTTATTGTCCTTGGAACAGTTGATCTTGATGAAGGTTTTATGTGTACCTGCAACTAACATGTGTTCTGTTCCTGTGGGTTGGACGTTCAGGCAGTGTCACTTAGGGCGTGTGACACGGTGTTTGCAAAGCTCTTGTCATCTTTACTGACTTTCTCTGCCCCTTGACTTCACTGTTGCATTAGATGGGTTGGAATCTCTGTAATTTGGACTCACTCTAGTCTCTCTTTAGTTCTGTCTGGTGTGCACATCTGGTGAGCTGGCCCTCTGTCACTTTACGCGTGTCTCTGTTGTCCCTGGCACGTCCCTCTCAGTCCCCATCGGATGTTCACGTGACCACTGCAGCTTTCTGTGGATCAGTAGCAGCACCTTTTCCATCTTTGGCTTCTGAGATATTTGTGTCTTGAGGTTTAGAGTGGGTTTCCTGTAGGCAGGCAGTCTGGCAGCCCCTGCCTTTTAAAAAGCATCTTTATCTGTGTGTGTAGGGAAACTCTGGTTTCTCCTTTACTCTTACTCTGCGGTCACAGAATACTTCACTTCTGGCCACCAAGTGTGTGGGTGCTTTTCCACAGTGACCAGTTCTCCAGCCCCCACGGGTGTCCTACGACGGAACTCCGTTCTGACACCGTCTGCCCGGAGCCGGCGTCATAGCCCACAGGGAACGGCTCGGTCCCACGAGATTGCCCCCCCCCCCCCCAGACGCCGTCCTCACTGGCAGGTCCCCAGGTCACCCACAGCCTCTGTCGGACGCGGCTCCAGGTGAGAGGCCCACGATCCCCTCCCCGGGTGTGGACCTGCTCGAGCCGCTCACAGAACCGGGAAGCTCACTCCATCCATCCGCTCATCACGCAGCCAAGGTCAGAGGGAGGGTGCAGGTGGAGGGCGGACGGAGAGGTGCCGGGTGCGTGCGGGGAGGGTCCCACACCCAAGAGCTTTGTCCCTGTGGACTTGGGGTGCGCCACCCTCCCGGCACAAGGACACTTTGGGGATTTTTATGGAGGTTGTATCACATGGGCGTGATCGGTTATTAACTCGATTTGGTTATTTTCTCTCTCTGGGGAATGGGGAGCAGGGGCGAAAATCCCAGCTTCTGGTCGCAGCGACCAGGCCCCACCCGGGAGCCCACCCAGAGTCGCCTCTTGAGGACAGAAGACACTCCAGGCCCCCAGGCGGTGTCAGGAGCTCCGTGCCAGGACCCGGGAGCAGAGACCAGTACTCGTGTCTCTCCTGTTGTCTCACACAGGACCTCATTGGCACCCAGTAAATCGTACGTGTTTAAAGCACACAGTTCGATAAATAAGTGCATCCACACACGTCTGTACCCTATTTGTGTAGGTAAACTCCCGGCGCACCTGTGTACAGACCTTCACGTGGGCGCGACATACCCAAGTCTACGATGTATACGGACGGCTGTTTCCCAGCAGAATTACAGAGGCATCTACCCTTTTGTGGAAAAGGGTAGTCTTTTCAGCAAATGGTATTAGACCGATTAGATGTTCAGATGCAAAACAATGAATTTAAATATTACAAAGATCTAAATATAAACCTAAAATAGTAAAACTTCTAGAAGGAAACAGAGGAGAGAATCTTTGTGACCTTGGGTTAGCCAAAGATTTCCTAGTACCACCCAAAGCACACTCCATAAAAAAACAAATTGGTAAATTGGACTTTATTAAAATTAAAAGTTTTTTTTTAAGTTGATTTATTTTGAGAGAGCACGTGTGCATGTGATGCACCAGCAGGGGAGGGGCAGAGAGCAAGGGAGAGAGAATCCCAAGCAGGCCCTCAAGGGGTCCTGTCCTGGGTCATGGGGTTCCATCTCGAACCATGCGACCCTACACTGAGCCACATCAGGAGTCGATGTCCAACTGACTGAGCCATCCAGGTGCCCTAAAAAGCTTTTGATTTTCAAAATAAACTACTAAGAAAAAGACAAGCCTCAGACTGGTGGAAAATCACATGCCCGATAAAGGGCTTTTTCCCAGATAAACGGAGAACTCTCCAAACTCAGGATTAAGAAATATCCAGCCTCGGGGCACCTGGCTGGCTCAGTAGAGCTGCAACTCCTGATCTCAGGGTCCTGGGATCAAGCCCCAGGCTGGGTGTAGAGATTACTAAATAGTGAACATTTTTTGTTTAAAAGAGGGAGGGGGCACCTGGCTGGCTCGGTTGGTTGAGCGTCCGACTTCACTTCAGGTCTTGATCTCACGGTTTTTTAGTTCAAGCCCCACGTCTGGCTCGCTGCTGTCAGTGCAGAGCCCACTTTGGATCCTCTGTCCTCCCAGCCCTCTGTCCCTCCCCCACTCACACCATTTCACACTCTCAAAAATAAATAAACAGTTAAAAAGAAAAAAAAGGGAGAAGAAATACCCAGCCTGGGGGCAGCTGGGTGGCTCGGTCAGTTAACCCTCTGACTTTGACTCAGGCCATGATCTCACAGCTCATGAATCTGAGCCCTGCGTCGGGCTCTGTGCTGACAGCTCGGAGCCTGCCTCATACAAGTCTGCCTCTCTGCCCCTCCCCACCCCCGCTCATATATGCATTCTGTCTCTCAAAAATAAACAGAAAGGGGCTTTTGGGTGGCTCAGCTGATTCAGTATCTGCTTCTGTTCAGATCATAATCTCACAGCTTGTGAGTTCAAGCCTTGCGTCGGGCTCTGTGCTCACAGCTCAGAGCCTGGAGCCTTAACACCTTTTCTTTAGCTCTTACAGTCGCTTTGTAGTCCTAGCCATCCTGGGGGGTAGGAAGTGATCTTTCCCTGTACGTTTGGTTTGCACGTCCGTAACGATGAACTCCTTGAGCATCTTTGTGTGTGTTTCTCAGAGAGCATCCTGTCCGGCCCTCGGCCCGTTTTTGAGTTGGGTTGTTGGGTTGTAGTTCTTTGTTTATCCTGGGTGCTAACTCTTATCAGAGGTGATTTGCACACATTTTCTCTCATCCTGTATCTTTTCACCCAGTAACGTCACTTAATACACAGGTTGTTTGGGGTTGTTTTTTTTTTTAAGTTTATTTTGAGAGAGAGCCCATGAGTAAGGGAAGAACGGGGTGGGGGAGGGGAGGGCGGGGAGAGAGTCCCCAGCAGCTCCTCTCAGTGTGGGGCCTGGTCCCATGACGGCAAGGTCACGACCTGAACTGATACGGAGAGCTGGGCCTCAGCTGACCGAGCCGCCCAGGCGCCCTGATGCGCAAGCTTTACATTTCTCAGGGTTTGTTCTGTGTTTCATCTGATTTTTATTGCGGTGTCTTCATAATTATTGGTCTTTTGTTGTGTTTAAATTGCTGTTAACCCCATCTGGTATATTTTTCATTCCAAATACTGTATTTCTGTCTCTAGAAATGTCATTTATAGTTTCTCCTTATCATGTTTATCATTTCATTTACCTCGAATTCTATATTACACGCATAATACCTGTTCCGGTGCTCGTCAATCTCCTCGTCGGTCATAGCTGGCTCCGCGTCTCCTGCTGCTGTTCTGCCGGTTGGGGGCCGTGTCCTGCCGTCTCGCCACCTGCTAACCCGTGGTTGGGGTCGCGCGTCGAGCCCTCCTTCCGTGGGCGGCCCCCGAGCTCCGCGATGGCTCTCGCCGCCCCCTCTGGGGACGCGTCCCGGGCCTCGGAGCGCGGGGCCTCTCGCATCAGCTTTTCCCGCGGCGGCTCCGACGACGGGGCCCCCTTGTCCCGCGCGGGGGGGGAGCACCGCCACACGGCCGGCCTGCTGGCCCGTTGTGGAAGGCGCCCGGTGAGCCCCGCCCCGGCCCGGCCGGAAGCGGAACTCCCTGTGGGCCCTCCACTTCCGTTCTGTGTCAGAATACGGGTCACCTGTGAAATGGGCGTCTGCGTTACGTGTCGTGTACAGCGCGTTCTTCCAGGAAGGGGAAGGTCGTTGAGAAGATCCCGAGGAGGAGAAGACCCGCTCACAGGGCCGCGTGTGGTCCGCGGGCCGAAAACCCGTCTATGGGGAGACCTGCGCCCCCGGCCCCGGGGCCGCCCGCGTGTCCGGCCGAGCGCGGGCTGTTCTAGTAGCTTTGGGCACAGGCAGGATTTTGAGTCTGTGGTGCCGAGCACCGCTCGCCCCCTGCGCTACACGAGGGTAAACTGTTATTTATTCCTGGCTCTATATTTACATATAAATGTTCAGCTCCGCCTGTCAGCTGTGGGTTGGAATTGTATTGAATTTATAGATCAATTCAGGAACCGCTGATATCTTACCAATATTGGATTTTCCAAATTATGAACTCCATCTAGGTAGCAGTGCTTCAGTTTCCAGTGTACAGGGTTGTAGACTATTTTTCCAAGTTATCTCTACACATTTTCTATTTTGGTGTGTCAAATGCGGACTTTAAAAAATGTCTAATTTTCAATTATTTGTCTACACAAAATCAGTTGCTTTGTATCTCATAATTTTCTTTCTTTTTTTTACAGTACAAGATATTTTACTGCATATGAACAACAGTACAAATAATTACAGTATTCCAATCTCAGTATATTTGTAAATACATTAGAAATGCACTATAAAGAAACCTCCTACCTTAAACTTTATAAATGCACTTTTCCTTTTATCAAATACAAGGTTCACATGAGACTGTAACAAAAATTAATGGTCTTTTCAAGTGTCAAAGGACAAGGCTAAGCAGTCAACTGACCATATTTAAAATACTTATGAGCCAGAACAATGTTTTTTGAGTTTCCTAAGACAAAGACTAGTACAGGAATATTTAAGGACTGAATAGAATACAGTGGCAACAAAACTAAGTAAGAGTTTGGGGGGAAAAACCCCGTTCAGTACAGTTTATCTGCCAGATTGTAGGTCTCCTGTGCACAACCAGATCAGCTTTCAAACATTAATATTGAATTTAGTACAGTTTTTCGTAATGTTTATTTTTGAGAGAGACAGAGTGTGAGGGAGACACATAATCTGAAGCAGGCCTGGAGTCCGACGTGAGGGTCGAACCCACAAACTGAGATCGTAACCTGAGCCGAAGTTGGCCCCTTAACCGACTGAGCTACCCAGGCGGCCCTGAATTTAGTACAAGTTTATGCTATATCTAATCATAGTAGGAATGCAGATCCCTGATAAGAATGCCTCTGAAACTCGTTCTCTTTACACGGGGACTTTAGAGAATTCCAAATACTCTAATGTAGTGTCTTGGAGAACATTAACTGCAGAAATGCCCACAGTTAGGAAGGAATGAAATGGTATGGCAATGTGAAGAGTTAAAAGGAATGATAACATATAAAATATGAAAAGGATGAGACCATCTTTAACAACTGGAGTAAAAATAAAGAGTAAGCTCATTGCTTTATGTAGAACTAGGAATTGCTACCTTCAAAATATTCTTTTGAATGCTTATTTTTGGACCACCCATGTTTGACAAATAACTCTGCTAGGTGCTGCATGTGCGCTGATGAATAAAGCAAGGGCCTCTGGGAGAAAAAAAACACGTTGGGCTAGGAAGGATTCATTATATTGTTACAAGTTTAATTAAACACAGCTTTGGGAACTAAGGAGAACTTTGTAGTTAAGAATGCTTATGTCAAAGTCTCCGAGGCTCATGCACACCTGGAAATAAACAACTGCTGACCGTTTCAGTTGTCGATTGATACCGCGTCTTAACGGTGTCTCTTTCCCCAAGCGCACACTTACCTGCAAAGTTTACTAAACCAGTGAGACACCTCACCTGTTCTCGCACACCTGGGCTTAGTAAAATATATAGCAGACTGCAGTCTTGTGACCTGGAGAGCAGAGACCACTTCAACCAATCATGTTACACATCCGAAATAAATGTCCTAAATCTTATAACATCATCAGTGCGTCAGCAGACACGGGGGAGACGGGGGAGTACGTGAGTGGGTGAGGCTGTTGCAATTAATCTCCATCATCTCTCTGAAAGGGTATTACTTGCATTTCTTTGACTATCCTTTCTGCTGATGTTTACTATTTGCAGCAATTACTCTTCGTGACATCAAGGCAAATGGCTCCCCTGTCACGTCCGTCAGCACCCCACCAGCCTCGGTAACAATGACGCCCGCCCCCGCCACATCCCAGCAGTGAATTCCCATCTCGTAACACGCGTCTGCAACGCCGGTTGCCACAGGGCACATACTGACAGCTGCGGTCCCAACACCTTGGATCCCGTGAATGGGAGTACACAAAAGCCTTTCCAGATTAGAAAGAATAATTTTCACAGTCGCTGGTGTTCTAGAAGAGCCAAACTCTGTCACCGAGAGTGATTTGGTAATATCTTCTTGCTGTGAAACCTGTAGTTTCTGACCATTACAAAAGGCTCCCTTCCCTTTCCTGCCAGTGTACATCTTATCCTCCAGGCAGCTGTACACAACTCCAAATTCCATCTTTTTATTTACAGTAAAGCCAATCGAAACAGCTACAAAAGGAAACCTATGTACAAAATTAGTTGTTCCATCAATAGGGTCAGTGATCCGTGTAGGGCTGTCCGTTAAGACACTTTTCTCCCCAGCTGCCAGATTCCTCACCAATGAAACTGTGAGATGGATACTTCTCCTTTATGGAAGAGATAAGCATTTTTTCAATTTTTTGGTCAGTAGCCGTTACCAAATCAGCTGGAGAACTTTTAATCATAACATTCATTTCATTTGGCGCAGCTTCGAACCACCTCTCCAGCTCGCCTTGCCAGGGCCACTGCATAGTCCTGCCAGGGATCAGCCATCTTCTGAGCAGAGTTCACACAAGCCAGGACAAAGCAGCCAAAATCCCTAAGTCTTAAGCTAAGTCGTAAGCTGGAGGCCAGACTCTAGGATCCAGGCAGGATCTCTGTATCTCATAATTTTCTAAATTGACTTATTTCTAGTAGATTCCTTACAATGTTATCCATACAAACGTGTGTAATACGAATGAAGACAGTTTTACATCTCCGTTTTCGGTTTTTACGTCTCTTGTTTCTTCGGGTTGGCTCACTGCTCTGGCCCCTGCGGCCAGCGCGGCGCTGCCTGGACGGGAGAACACGCACCCTGTCCGGTCCTCGTCTCGGCGGGGCGGCGCCCAGTCTTCGTCAGTGAGCACGTGTGACCCTGGCTGCCGGCTGTTTCTCCGTGTCCTTTATCAGGTTAATAAAGTTTTCTTTTGGTTTTCGTTTGCTGAGAATTTTTATCGCGAATGGGTGTTGAATCATATCCCGTGTTTTCTCTGCATCTACTGAAATGAGGGTGTGGTTTTTGTTCATTATCCTTGCTGTGGCGAGTTGGATGGACTGACTTTTCAAGTGTTAAATGAGCTTTGCGGTCCTGGATTAGCCCTGTTTGGGCCTGGCGCGTTGTATTTTTTATTTACTGCTGAATCTGACTTGTTAAAACTTTTAAAGGCATTTTCATTTACTTTTACGAGAGTTATTGGTCTATAATTTTGAAATCTTTTTCACGAAGGGGGCACTTTGGGGGCTCAGTTGGTTAAACATCCAACTCTTGATAATCAGCTCAGGTCACGATCTCAGGATTCGTGGGTTCGAGTCCCATGTCGGGCTCTGCACTGACAGCATGGAGCCTGCTTGGGATATTTTCTCCCTCTCTCTCCCCCTTTGTCTCTCCCTCTCTCTCCCCCTTTGTCTCTCCCTCTCTCCTCCCCTTTGTCTCTCCCTCTCTCCCCCCCTTTGTCTCTCCCTCTCTCTCCCCCTTTGTCTCTCCCTCTTTCTTCCCCTTCATCCCCCCTCCCCTGCACTCATGCTCTCTCTCAAAAATAAATAAACATTAAAATAAATCTTTTTCATTATGGAAAACTCAAGCATATCCACAGGTAGAGAGAACCGTAAACCACATCCGGTGACCCCTGCCGTGTGCCTGCTCCCTGGTCATCCTTCAGTGGACAGTCTTGTTTCATCTGTATCTTCTGCCCCCCCCCCCCCCCCCGCCAGACTGGATTATTTTGAGGCAAAGCCCAAACAGCATATCATTTCATCTATAAAAAACACGTGAACGCAGAAGACTTCATCCCAGCACCATTTTCACCTCCAGATAAATACCTTCTTAACAGCTTCGGATGCTCACTCAGTGCTCACAGTCGTCTTCATAGTTCTTTAGATCTATGTTTCCGCCTCATAACGTCTGTCTCCCACCCTCCTTGGTCTTCACTCTCATTAGTTTTTCTGTTTGAATCAAAATAATTGCTTCACTCGGTCTGGCAGGTGTATTCTATGCTTCTGTGTGCCTTCACATCTGTCTTTCCTTCCGGACACTGTCAGGAGCCCGTCAGATGCCACCGCTCCGTCCCGCCTGGTTCTCGTCCCAGTGACCGGCCCCGCATGCCCTGTCTCCATCTGCTTCTGCGTCGGTGCTGCCTTCTCGGGAATTTCTTTGGATCTGTCTTCAGTGTATTATTTTCCCTTCAGCTGGTTTTAATCACCTGCTTCCCTTCTTTCTAATTCTGCAGTTATGTATTTATAATTTTTATTGAGATGTCATTCACGCTCCATAAAATAAACCTCTCTGAAGGATATCGGTAAGGCTGCAGCTGATTCCAGAATCTTTAATCACCCGAGGGAAGCCCCCAGCCCATCAGCAGCGTCGGGGTCGTGCCCCCCCGCCCCCCGCCTCCCCTCCCCTGCGCCGGCTCCCTGAACACGTCGCACATTCAGGCACAAGCGCGCCATCCTCGACGTCTGGCTTCCTGCTGCTCGGTCGCGGCAAGGCCCGTCGGGGTCGTCTGCGCCCTGAGCCCCGTCTTGCCGTTGGGGGGTGGGTCACGTGTCCGTCTCACGGGTGCGCGTGTGGGCGGCCGCCACACTCTGTCCAGTGCCGTCCCGTGCGGGTTTTTAGCGGGCACACATCTTCGCTCCTCGGTGTTTACACGGAAGCGGGGTCGCCGGCTCACGCGGTGACCCTGTTTGCGGAGCTGCCGGAGCGGTTCTCGAGGGGCCACGCCGTCTCCAGCCCCGCTGGCGGAGGGTGAGCGTCCTTGTCGACACTCGTCATGGTCTGTTTGACTTCAGCCGTCCTGGTGGGTGTCTCGGTGGTGTCTTGATTTTATATATACTTGTAATTCTAATTCTCAAAAAGTCTTCTCCAAATCTGGGTTTTCATTTTTATAGTGTCTTACTTTTCTCTGTTCTCTGTGATTTATGTGTAACTGTACGTGTGAGCTGTGCAGTCACGTCCGGTGTTCCGGACGCGCGGTTGGGGTGATGGTTTGCGCTCCGCCACCTCCAGGCCCTGGGGGCCTGCTCCTGGGCGCTTCCCAATCCTGATTCTTAAGCTTGTTTTTTATTCTGACTATTTAGCCGAACTTTGTGGAATTTATTCTTTGGGATGCTTTCTGGAAAGCCTGTGTTTGCTTCTGGCGAGAGGTCACCGTTGTGAAAAGTGAGCCCCTGCTCTGCCCGACGGGCCGGTCTCAGCGTTGCTGTCGGGAGCGCGCTGGTTTGGAACCGCTTCTGGGCCGGGGTCGCTGCCTTGGCTCCTGCGCCCGGGAGTGGCTCACCGGGTCGGTGTGGCCGCCGCTGGGCACTGCCCCTGGACAGCCCTGGTCTGCGCGGTGGGGCCCAGCTCCGCTCCCGCCGGGCGTCCGCGTCTGTGTGTCTGGCCACGTGCTGAACGGTGAGGCGGAAGAGCCAGGCAGCCGGTCGGGGCAGGGGCGCGAGCAGGGGCGCGGGTATAGACCAGGTGGCTCTCAGCACGCACATCCCACCAACCCCACTGCCCTTGGCCAGAGGCCCCGGCAGGAGGGCCGTCCGCCTCTGCGGCGGGTCCCACGGTGGCCAGCTGGCCCCGGGCCCTGCTGGCAGGCACCGCATCGCACGGGGAACTCTGGGTGCTCGGTGCCTGTCAGCGGCCGTGGGCAGGCTGGGCACGAGGTGGCCAAGGACGCTGTGTCTGCCCAGATGCCAGGCGCACCGGGTAAGGCCAGGGCCAGGCAGTGACCTCGTCGTCTCCACGGGCAGCTCGGATGCTGCCCCAGCGCCGGCACCGGACCCCAGCCCGGCCGGCCTGACCCCGCAGGGCTGCAGCATGGGCACTGCCCGTGGCTTGGCACAGCCTCCCAGGCAGGCAGTGCCCCCGTGCCCTGGGCAGCTCCGATGTGGCTGAGTGTGGTGAGGGGCCTGGTCCCCCCTGACCCAGGGCCGCCCTGCATGACACACACCTCTCTTCCCACAGAGTCTCCTCTTCCTGCTTCCTTGATTTCTCCTTGTTGGTTTTTATTGGGGGCTGGCTGAGCCAAACGTCAGAAGTCTGCCTTTGTCCTACGGGCCGTCCTGGTTTTGATTTATGTATAGTTTTAAGTTGTGCTGCTGGTGTTTCGAATAAACCCTTGGTTGTTGTAGGAGAAAAGTAGCAAGCTTCTCGTAGCTTTGCCAGGGTCCGTTTTTATGTGGCAGGCGGGCTGGTGCCGGTGTGCATGCCACCTTCCTGTGCTTGTCCTTAGCTGCTCCCTCCCCCATGTGTACCCACACGTGCCCCACATGTCCACTCCGTCCCTGGGTGCTGAGCCCACCTCCCATTCCCACCCGTCCTGCTCGCGCGCCTGCCTTCACCATGGCAGACCGGCTCCTGGCGTCTGCGTGGTGATCTGGTTCCCAGGGGCCCATCCCCCTGCACCGTGCCCAGTGCCCGGCCCAGTGCCCGTGGACACTGGCTCAGCCCTCGAGGAGGCCCCTCCCCTCTCAGATGTTGGGAGTCACCAGTTTCTCTGTTCCGTTTGGTGTTGAGTCTGTGACCTGACGACCTGACCGGTTAGCTGGGCCCAGCCCCTGCTTTACGTGTCGTTTCTTAGGGCAGAGCAGGAGGAGAGGGGCTCCGGCGGCTCCTCGTAGCGGGGACCCCGCGGCCTTTCACACCGTCTAGGGCGTTTTCAGTCCCTCAGCCCCTCAGGAATAGGCCATTGGAAGTGAAATTCATGTCTGGATTCTGTGCTCATTTTGCAGTTTTAGGGCATTTTTCTTGTGTGCGTGGATTGTGAAACGTCAAGGAACGAGGTTTTTTTACTTCAGCTTTACCACTGTGGGGCTTCTCTGTGCGCGCTGTTGGTCCAGTCGTGACAGTATGGGTCTGGAACGTATGATTTAGGTCAGTGCTAACCTTAGTTCTGTCTTCTTTTCTAGATAATGCAGAAGGGCCAACGTCCCTTCAGGATGACGGCGCTCCGGTCTCCGAGACAAGACGCAGGTCCGCACCGCGTCAGCTGGTGCCCGCGCCGAGCAGCGGGCGGTGCTGGGGCCCCCGGCAGGCGCTGCCCTGCGCCCTGAGCTGAGCTGGTGCGCTCGCCGGACGCAGGCCTTCTTTAGTCAGATTGATGACCAGCCGCGTTCACATGCATCTCGGAAAACGGCATTATTTTGAAAAAGCTGAAGATAACGAACGTTTGGGGGCACAGATGAGCCTTCGGATCAGGTTTTCACCCACCTGAGGTGACACGACGAAGCAGTCAGAAGAGGTATGGTTAGTCATGGAGAATAACCAGGAACCTCATCCCACAGGGGATGGCGAATGTGTTTCCGATAAAATAAATTTTAAAATAGAAGAGGAAGATGTCGTTCGAACCCCGAATCACGGTTTGGAAAGAGTGGAGTGTAAACACGAGCAGGACCGAAAACGGGCCGACGGCAGTGGGGAGCGGGTGGAGGCGGGGGAGGCGGGCCGGGGCTGCGAGCCCCCCGGGAAGGGCCCGCCTGCCGACCAGGATGAGGAGTACGGGTCCCTGTTCTCCCAGTACAGCAGCACGCTGTACGACGTGGCCATGGAGGCCGTGACGCAGAGCCTGCTGTCGGGCCGGGGCGTCAGCTCCAGGAAGAAGTCCCCGGCCTGGAAGCACTTCTTCATCTCGCCCCGGGACAGCACCAAGGCCGTCTGCACCTACTGCATGAAGGAGTTCAGCCGCGGGAAGAACGAGAAGGACCTGAGCACCAGCTGCCTCATGCGGCACGTGCGCCGGGCCCACCCCACGGTGCTCGGCCCCGAGAGCGGCGGCCTGCCCGCGCTGCCCGCCCTCGCCCCCCCGCCGCTGCGGCCGCCGCCGCCGCCCGCCGACCCCGGGGACCCGGGCGCCCTGCTCGCGCCCGTCAAGCTCGCCCCAAAACTGGCGTCGAAGGTCCCTTCCCCCGATGACGTGACGGAGGAGTCTGTGATCTCCGAAGACGTCGCCTCCGAGAAGCAGGGCAGGGAGGAGGCCCCCGGGGGGCCGCCGCCCCTCCCCACCCTGCCCTGCGAGGAGGCCCCCGAGAACGGCCTGGAGAGAAACCCCCCGCTCCCGAAGAGCGCGTCCGGCTCCCGGAGGCGCTCCGCCGTGTGGAGACACTTCTACCTGTCGCCGCTGGACAACTCCAAGGCCGTGTGCGTCCACTGCATGAACGAGTTCAGCCGGGGGAAGAACGGCAAGGACCTGGGCACCAGCTGCCTCATCAGGCACATGTGGCGCGCGCACCGCTCCATCGTGCTGCAGGAGAGCGGCGGGGGCGCGGGCATCCCGCCCCCCTACGCCGCCCCCCCCACCCTGCTGCCCGCCCTGCCGCCCGCAGAGGGGGGCCCGGGCTCCGTGTCGTCCTCCCCCGGGGCGCTGCTCCAGGAGTCCCCCGCCGCGTCCCCCGACCGGCCCCGGCCGGCCGAGGACCTGCAGCGGCATCCGAGCCCCGGAGACGCGCCGCCGGAGGACGCGTTGGCCCCGCCCCCCGACGACGTGGGCGAGGCCTCGAGGGCGGCCTCTCCCGAGAAGCCGCCGCCGCCGGAGCCCGGGGCCGTGTTCCAGCAGAACAAGAAGGCCATGAAGAGGCTGAAGTCGGAAGTTTGGCATCACTTCTCGCTGGCGCCCACGGACAGCCTCAAGGCCGTGTGCAGGCACTGCGCCTGCGTCATCAGCAGGGGGAAGAGGGGTGACGTGGGCACCAGCTGTCTGATGCGGCACCTCTACAGACGCCACCCCGAGGTCGTGGGGAGCCACAAGGGCTTGCTGGGCGCGGGCTTGGCGAATTCTCCGTACGCTACCTTGGCTTCTGCAGAAAGTTCCTCCTCCAAAGTGACGGACTTGCCAACGATGGTTGCAAAACACAATCAAGTTCTATTTCCCATTAACAGCAAAAAGACCTCCAAGTTATGGAACCACTTCTCCGTCTGCTCCGCAGACCCCACGAAGGTCGTGTGCTTGCACTGCGGCCGCACGATAAGCAGGGGGAAGAAGCCCACCAACCTGGGCACCAGCTGCCTCCTGCGGCACCTGCAGCGCTTCCACGGCAGCGCGCTGAAGACGGACGCGCCCCGGGCCGCGCGGCCGCCCTCCCCTGGCCTCCGCGGGCCCCTGGGCGCGGGGCTGTCGGGGGCCGCCCCCGTGAATGACACCACCGAGAAGTTTTATGATTCTCACCCAGTTGCCAAAAAAATCACAAGTCTCATAGCTGAAATGATTGCACTTGACCTCCAGCCATACTCTTTTGTAGACAATGTTGGCTTTAACAGGCTGCTCGAATACTTGAAACCTCAGTACTCCCTGCCCTCGCCCTCCTACTTCTCCAGGACCGCCATCCCAGGCATGTACGATAATGTGAAGCAGATAGTCATGTCCCACCTGAAGGAGGCAGAGAGCGGCGTGGTCCACTTCACGTCCGGGATATGGATGAGCAACCAGACCCGCGAGTACCTGACGCTCACCGCACACTGGGTCACCTTCGCGTCGTCGGCCCGGCCGTGCCGTGAGGACCGCCACTGCTCGGCCCTGCTGGACGTGTCCCAGGTCGACTGTGACTACAGCGGCAGCAGCATCAGGAAGCAGCTGGAGTGCTGGTGGGAGGCCTGGGTGACGTCCCTGGGCCTCCAGGTCGGGATCACGGTCACCGACAACCCGAGCATAGGGAGGACGCTGAGCGAAGGGGAGCGGGCGAGCGTGCAGTGCTTCAGCCACACGGTCGACCTCGTGGTCGGCGAGGCCATCAGGAGCCAGCGGATGGTCCAGAACCTGCTCAGCATCGCGCGGAAGATCTGCGAGCGGGTCCACCGGTCGCCCCGAGCGAAGGAGAAGCTGGCGGAGCTGCAGAAGGAGTACGCGCTGCCCCAGCGCCACCTCATCCAGGACGTCCCCTCCCGCTGGAGCACGTCCTTCCGCATGCTGGAGCGGCTCATCGAGCAGAGGCGGGCCGTCAATGAGGTGTCCGCCGCGTGCAACTTCAGGGAGCTGGTCAGCTGCGACCAGTGGGAGGTCATGCAGTCCGTGTGCCGCGCGCTGGAGCCCTTCGAGGCCGCGAGCCGGGAGATGAGCACCCACGCGTCCTCGCTGGGGCAGGTCATCCCCATGATCCACGTCCTCAGCAGGAAGGTCGAGACGCTCTTCGAGGAGACGACGGGCATCGACGCCATGCTCCAGTCTCTGAGGGAGGCCGTGGCGAGCCGCCTGGCCGCCGCGCTCCACGACCCCAGGTGCGCCTTCGCCACGCTGCTGGACCCTCGCTACAAGGCCTCCCTGTTCTCGGAGGAGGAGGCGGAGCAGTACAAGCAGGACCTAATCAGGGAGCTGGAGGGGCTCAACTCTACCTCAGAGGACGCGCCCGCCTCCAACGGGTGCGCCCCAGGCGCCCCCTCCAGAGACTCGGTTGGGGAGGAAAACCTGTGGTCACTCATGGCCAAGATGACCAAGAAGGGCCCCAGGGAAAAGACCAAGGTGCCCGAGGACATGGTGCTTGCGTATCTGGAGGAGGAGGTGCTGGAACACAGCTGTGACCCCCTCACCTACTGGAACCTGAAGAGGTCGGCCTGGCCCGGCCTCTCCGCGCTGGCCGTTAGGTTTCTGGGCTGCCCCCCGAGTATTGTCCCCTCTGAAAGGCTGTTCAACACACCCACCGAGAACGGCGGCTTTGGCCAGTCCAGGCTCATGATGGAACATTTTGAAAAACTTATCTTTTTGAAAGTGAATCTTCCCTTAATATACTTTCAGTATTGAAACTCACCATGGCCACCGGAGCCACCGGACTGAAAATACTGTTGGTTATTAGGCACCAGCTCTTTGTCCCGGGTGGTGGCGCGCTCCAGGGGTGGGGGTGGGGGCGCGCGTGACGCCGTGGCCGGCCCCCCGGGGCGGCAGGAGCCTCGCCGTCCAGCCTCACTGTAATGTCTCCGTGTGCCTTACTCCCAGCACCGCAGGCCGGGGTCCCCGCGGGCCCTGGGGCCCGCCGCAGAGAGCCTGGCTTGCCGATCATGAAATACGATGATTAGGGCTTCGTTCATAACTGTAAAGGTTTTTAAAAGTTGGGGGTTAGTAATTTGTTTTACTAGACTGGCAGAGAAGATGTAAACAATTTCATTCTGTAGGCTTTTTATTCAGTTATGTAAAAACCACAAATCAGGTACTGTATTTTAGTTTAAAAGTTGCTTTAATTCAACAAAACAGCTTTTGTGGCTGTTTAATGAAATCTGTAAATAGGAGGTGGAGTTCAAGCCATCCTGGCTGAGCAGTTTTTAACTGCAGGCTCTAGAAAGTATGTCGAGGAGTACAGAGAATCTTCTGGAACATACTGTTTACTGCAACAGAGGTGTGGCATTTGAAGACAAAACTAAGGTTAGATGTGTCCTTTGACGTTGGTTGTATAGTGATGTGGTAAAGAGAAGGTTCCGGTTCCTGCTTTTCATTCAGGTTTTAGGCGGTCGGCTCACTCAGAGATGCCCCGACCGCCGGTCACGAGCCCCTGGACGCCCGCTGTCGGCCGCGCGCAGCGGCCAGTTCACGGCAGTCCTGTCAGGGCCGCCCCGAGCCTCGGACCTGGTGTCTCGGCACCGTGAAGCTATCTTTTGAAATTTGTGCACTGACCCCGCTGACCCACTTTGATCAAATTATGTATAAAGTTCTTTTTAGAAGAGATGGCTTATTAACAGGGAAGAAGATTGTTATATTGCAGTTGTGAGAATAGCCTTAGGTGTTTAGATTTTTTTTATATATATATATATATATATTAGGGAAGAGTCAGCCATCACGGGGCGCTTCAGAATCCCCAGGACATCAGAACGAAGCGTCGATTGTCAGATTGTTTTAACAATGATACGTCTTCAGAGTTTTTGCTTCGGCATCTAGAAAAGGGTTCGTTTTCTTATTTCAAACCAGTTAAATATTCTGGATGAAGCAAGTCACTCATTTGCCTGTGACCTTTTAGAAAAATTGTTTTGTTAAAAACCTGCACCTGTTATTAATCTGGATTTGCATTGACTATGTTTTAGTGTATTTATAAACGGCGAACTCAGTTTCTGAAATTAAACTTTTTATTTGCAATTTTCTGCTGGGGAACACTGGCTTTTATTCTCAGGGAGACGGAAGGGCCCTGCTCCCTGGGGAGCCGCGCTCGGCAGCCTTTGCCGTTGGTTCCATCCTGGCTCCAGATGGCGGGCCGGGGCGTGGAGACGCCGGGAACCACCTGGCGAGACCTCCAGGTCTTGTGTCCACGGCGAGCTGTTACGCATTTGGTGCGAGAGAGAGAGAGAGAGAGAGAGAGAGAGAGAGAGAGACAGGGAGAGAGAGAAGAGTTGCGGGCAGCACGCGGTCGCCTGTGCTGTGTGGCGTGAGCTGCCTGCACGCCCGTCCGCGCGCCTCCGCTGCATGGCGGCACCACGTCTCCTGATGGCAGCATCTGTGCGGATGTCCAAGGAGCAGCAGCCAGAACCCGCCGGGGCTTCCGCAAGAATCCCCACGTGCGTGGAGACGAGGTGTGGAGGGCCTTCCCCGGGCTCCCCCGTCCGGGATCCAGCCAGGCTCCGAGTGAATCCCGAAGGCTTGGACGGACGCTAAGAAGTCAGAGCCCACGGCTTTCCGGGAAGGAGCTCTTGCACCTCCGCTTTTGCACACGGAGAGCACTGTGCAGCCCGTGGGGTCTGGGAGCCAAGCGGGGCCCCGGTGGGGCTGGGGTCAGGACCAGGGCGGGAGCGCCGTGTGCCCCCTGCATGCAGGCAGGAACCGGGAACAAGTGCTGGTGCGCTTTCCTGCCTTCCGGCGTTCGCGCCCCCAGGGTCGGTTCTGTGTGTGGGAGGGTCCACGCAGGGACGAGCTGTGGGATGGCAGTGTGTCCCCGTCCCCCGCCGGGACAGCCTCCCAGTTCGGTGAGCAGGGCTCCACCCCGGAGGCCCTTGGAGTCAGTCCAGTTGGCCGCGGGGCTGTGGACGGCGGAGGTGGGGGTGGGGGCCTCACAGTCCAGCCGTCCCGGCCGCAGGGCTGCTCGAGGGCAGGCGGGGCGACTGCTGACCTGCTTTTCTTAAGGTGCTGTCCTGAGAAGGAACATCGTTCGAGTCGGGGACCCTGAGCGTCACGGACTGTGTCCCCGTGGAGCACAGCGGACCTACAGGATGTAACCGGCCGCTCAGGGACGGATGGGCCCCATGATTAAAGGGGACAGGCGGTCTGCGCTGTTTCTCAGGGAAGTTTTCTTGGAATGCGGCCCGGCCGTCCACCTTGCCCTGAGCCGTGATGCCCCTGAGCCGTGCCCAGCCGACCCAGATCTCAGCTGTCCGGGTCCAGTGCCTTGAGCCCCAAGCAGGATAGACAAACTCAACGTCACAGCCAAGTGCCCGCACCAAAGACAGGAAATCTGAAGAAGCAGAGAAAAAAGACTCCTTCCCCTTCAGAGGGACTCGTGTGACAGAGGCCATGGGGGCTGCCCTTTGGGAGCGCGTCCGTGAAGTGTCCACGGGAGCGATTGCCGGCCCAGCGCCCTCTCCTGGAACGGCCCTCAAGGTGAGGCAGAAGTCGGGTGTGGAGACCACAAGGCTGAGAGAATCAGTCCCCACCCGCCCTTCCCTGAGATCCCCGAAGGGAACCGTCCATTGGAACCGTCTGGACGGACAGCCCGCAATCCTGGAGGGAAGAAGGGAGAACGTTTCTGGGTAAAAAGCGGGGAGATCAAGGCGAAGACGCTCTGAGACAGTAACATCTCTCCAGGGCTGGAGCGCAGCCACGCGGTGGTGGCAGAAAGGGGAGGGCGCAGCCCCGGCGGCCGCAGGGCGGTAAGGGAGGCGCCGGGTTCTCAAGAGTCAGATGCGCGGCATCTCAAAGACACACATGTTGGGCAATAAGAGTGTTTAAGAAACGAACCAGGAGGAAAACGGACTAACAGGAACTTCAGGGGCTCCTGGGAGGCTCAGTGCGGAGCCTGCTTGGGATTCTCTGTCTCTCTCTCACATAAATCAATAAACCTAAAAAAGGATTTAACAATTACTTTAATCCAAAAGAGGGGAAGGACCGAACAGAACAAGGGGCAGTAAGCAGCACAGAGACGGGGCGGGTTGGGCCACGATGATGGAGCTGGGCTGCCGGGGAAGCGCCCGTCAGTCAGATGGGCCGCGGGGGCCGCTGCCTGGTCGTGCGCAGTTGTGCACAGCGGTCCGCGGTCTCCAGGCAGGAAGTGGTTCCGGAGAGCGGGACCGGTGGGCGACGATCCGCGGACTCCCCGGAACGTGGCCGGACTGTGAGCTTCCACGCTGGCCACTCTCCTGCCCTCACGCCCCTGTCACTCAGGAAGGAGCCTGAGAAAGCCCCCACCCCACCCCACCCCCATCCTGCCTCAGTTTCCACCCTTCACAGAGGCACTGCTGAGCCCCTCCGGTAACAAGAAGGGGGAGGGGGAAGAGGTGGGGTGACCCGGGCTCGTGCCCTCATGCTCGCGTCCCAAGTGGGGGCGCCCTGGGCTACAGCTCCGCTCGAGACTCAGAGGTTTCCTCCAGGACTGAAAGCTTCTCCGGAGACCAGCTGTCCACGTGCCCCTGTCGGCCTCTGGCCCCGTCCACCCTCCACCTGGTCCCATTCGTCCCCCTGCCCCCGGCCCCGCAGCCTGGGCTGCAGTGACACACCCCCCCCTCGGCTTTCCAACTTGCCCTCACACTTGTGGTCTAAGAGTTATAAACCGATTGCCATGTTCCATGAAAGGTCCCAACAGTATTTTGATTGATGTTTAGTCAGACTTACAGATCAATTTAGGGCACACAATTGTGTCGTGTGTATACTTCAGACAACATCTTGTTTGTATTGTTTACCTCTGACCCTGTAGAAACCGCTCGGGGGCCCTGTAAGATACAAAACAGGTGAACAGAAGAGAAAGGAAGCAAAAATAATGTAAACAGGGAGGGGGACAAAACATAAGAGACCCGGAAGTGCAGAGAACAAACAGCTTGCTGGAGGGGGTGGGGGTGGGGCAGGAAGGAGGACCGTGTGGGGAGGAGCACGGGGTGTTTACCGAGGGGGTGAACCGCGGGATTCTACTCCTGAAATCATTTTTGCGCTATATGCGAACGAACTTGGATGTAAGTTAAAAACAAATAAGTAAATTAATTAATTAAAAAACAAAAGAAATGGCGTGGGGCCCCTCCCAGCACTGCCGGCGGGGTTACGGGACCCGCCCCTCCGCGGAGGCAGCGCCGGATAGTGACTGCTACCCCGACGGCACAGACGCCGGGCCACGTGCCGACCCCAGGGCCGCCGCCTCCAGCCTCCGAGCTCTGCACCAGCTTCCTTGTCCAGTTTGTCACTCCCGCGTGCAGCTGGTGTTAATGGAAACTCCTGAGGATGAGCTAGTTTTCATAAAATCGGTAATATGCAAACTAGCTTTTAAAAAGAATTCCATCTGAAGACAATCTGAGCCTCGCGGGATCACCACACGTACCACACGAAGTCTCCTGCTTGAGCCGCCTCGGCGGCGCCGCAGGCCTGCTGCCCGGTGGCCCCCAAAGGCCTGCACGCCAGAACCTTCTCTGTAATCACCATTCACCATGATGGGGGCTGGCCCTCAGGAAGGTCTGGAGGGAGGAAGGAGGACAGGCCCCGAGCCCCGGACCACGATGCGGACCTGAGCACCACTGGCCACTCCTCCCCGCAGTGGGGCCTGGGCTGCTGTCCACCCAGGACAGGCCACGCGGACGGGATCCAGCCCTACAGCGTGGGTTGCATTGAGCTGACCTGCCCCCGGCCCCTTCCATCTGGAACCGTCCTCAGTGTCCCCTACTCTGCACTGTGCCAACATGTGGTCATTCTGCGGAGTGTCCCTCAAGCAGGGTTTGTGTGGTGGCCACCATGTCCGCCAGGGGCCACTCAGGGGCCGGTGGTGATGCTTCCTGACTGCACACGGATGCTCGCCTGGAGGCTGGGAGCAAGGAGCACCCCCAGGGCTCACGGCAGGCGGTTCTTCCTGCGTAATTCAAAAGTACCTCGTGTGGAGGCTCCTTGAGACCATGTAAACAGCACGAGTGGGTTAAAGTGTCCCAGCACGAGGCAAAGAGACAGGAGAGTACGACCTGCTCGAAGGGAAGTAATCCCACAGCAGCCATTCCTGAAGCCCCGACGGTGGGTCTGCTGGACAAAGATCCTCACCGAGCTCCATGCGGATGTGGAGAAGGCCAGGAAGGTGACGCGGGGACACAATGGAGTAAAAAGATTTAAGACCTAAAAACAAAGCCCAGGGGACTGGGGGCTGACGAGCGCCAGGACTGAAGTGCACCGCTGACAGGACGGACTCCGAGGCAGAGTTGAGCAGAAGAAAGAACGTGTGAACTTGAAGACGGGACAGTGGGAACTAGGGAGTCTGAGGACCAGAAGGAAGTAAGACAAGTGCAGGGCACAAACCCTAGGGGACCCACGGGCTGCAGTCAAGACAGCCGCGTGTGCATCGTGGGTCCTGGAAAGAGGATGATGGGAACTTCCCAAACGTGATGGAGAACACGAACACCCCGGCAGCGTGGCGGACCCCCGTGTGGTGAACAGAAGGAGAGGCACACGGAGACATAACCGAACTGTCGGAGGACAGGGAGTCCCGGGCAGCGAGCGTCCTCTCACACAGGCTCCTCCGCGGGGTCACCAGCAGACCCTCCCCCCCAGAACCCCCTCAGGACAGAAGGCACCGGGCTGCTGCCCCCAAAGTGCTACCAGAAAACAACTGCCTGTCGAGGTCCCTGCGTCCGCCCAAACTGCCCTTCCAGACGGAAGGAGAAATGAAGATGTTCTCAGGACGCAGACGCTGAGGCCGGCGGGCCTTCTCCGGGGCCACACCAGTGAAGAAGGCCGCGGGCAGGAGTGCCAGCTGCTGGAGGAGGCGGAATCACGAAAGGCAAGTGCACCAGCAGCCCCTGTAACGATGGTGTGCGGCCCCGCTGTTTGCTTTTGTATGATTTGCGAGACCGATACATAGGAAAGCAAAGCAGCCCTTGACCGTGGCTTTGGGTCCCGCACACACCAGGTGTGGAAGGTGCAGCCCGACCCCAGCAGGTGCAGGTGAGAAGCAGAACAGGCTGAGAAATCAGGGTCTGAAGAGGGAGGACAACCCAGCAAACTGCTGCCCCCACGACTGGACACAGGAAACAGGGTTGCGGCTTTGGGGGCAGGAGCCCCCGCGGGAGCCGTGACGGACGGGCGGCTGGAGGCTCAGAGGGCACAACTCAGAGTAAAACCTCGGGAGAGCCAGCCATCAGGGCCCCACAGCACTGTGGGATTTCTCCCGGGGACCTTGGCCAGGTTCCCACAGTAAATACCTGAGAAAAAGCCGCTCTGGCTTCCTGCAGGGGAGGGGAGAGCCGTTTGTGCGCTCTGCTCACCCAGGCCTGCTGGCCCAGAGCCTCGCTTTCCTCCGGGAAGGGAAATACCCAACTCCAGCCCCTCTGGACACCCGTCCCAGCTCGGAGGGGAGGAGAACAAACAAACTCCAGGGAGCACTCCTGGCCCGGGGGGAGCACTCAAGGCCCAGGGGGAGCACTCCTGGCCCCAGGGGGAGCACTCACAGTCCGGGGGAGCACTCACAGTCCGGGGGGAGCACTCACAGCCTGGGGTGAGTACTCACAGTCCAGGGGGAGCACTCACGGTCCGAGGGGAGCACTCATGGACCTGGAGGAGCACTCACAGTCCGGGGGGAGCACTCACAGCCGGGGGGGAGCACTCACGGCCCGGGGAGAGCACTCTCGGTCCGGGGGGAGCACTCACGGCCCGGAAGGAGCACTCACGGCCCAGGGGGAGCACTCATGGCCCGGGAGCACAGGCGCACGAAGACTGAGGCTGATCCTGGCACTGGAGCTCCTCCTCTCCCCCCACACCCCACCGCCACTTACTAAAAGCCCACGTCACCCGGTATGTCGTGTCTGGCTATCAGAAAAATTCCAAGGCAAATTACACGATTCGGAGAGACAGAGCCAGACCTGGCGGGACGTCGGAATGATCACGGGGGTCAGTCATCCAAGGGCTCTGAAGGATGCAGCGGATGGCGTGCAGCAGGGACGGGCGGTGTGAGCGGAGCAACGGGGTCCCGGGGAGAAAGGACGAAGACGCTGGAGAAAACACACGGTGGCAGGAAGGGAGAACACGTCTGTGGGCTTGCTAGACGGGGCGGGGCTGGGCAGAGATCCTCCGGGCCAGGAGATGTGTCGGAAGAATGCCTGAAAACTGAAAAACAAGCAGAAAGACCAAAACAAAACAAAACATCCAAGGACTGCAGGACAACTGCAAAAGATACAACATGCATGTCATGGGAACACCGGAAGGAGAAGGGACACTGAAGGAACAGAAGAAATACCTGAAGTGATGACAGAATGTCCCTAACTGAACACTGGGCCATGGACCCAGAAAGCAAACAAGACAAATTTCCATTCCAAATTATAGAAAATCACACATAAGTTTGAAATCCTGAGAAGCAGAGTTGGGCGGGGGGCTATACAGAGGGTAAAACAAAACGTAAGAACCGCATCCGGCTTTTCAGAAAATATGCACGAAGAAAACTGGCTCTAAAACCCCGCCAGCCCGGGGCTCCTTACCCCGCGGAATTATTCTGAAAGATGAGTGGGAAACGGATTTTCTCAGACAAAACTGAGGGAACTTGTCGCCAGCATACACCCTTGGAAGAAATGTTAAATAAAGTTTCTTAGAGAGAAGAAAACTAATACAAGTCAGACACTCATGACTACATAAAATAAGGAAGATCACTGAAGAAGTAATAAGTTAATATTTTATTCTCAATTGATCTAACAAGTTTGAAATGATATCAATAATGTATAATTATGTATTTTTATACACATATGAGATACATAGATTTATGCTTCTATAGAAGAGAAGTGAGTGCCAGCTGTGACACAAGGGACAGGAGGGAACAAGCGGGACCATCTTGTTATAATAAGGGACTCGTATCGCCCATGAGGTGGCACAGTGTTATTTCAGAGTAGACTCCGGCTAGCTAGAAACACGTCAACTCTAGGGCAGCCACTGAAAAGTAAAAAAGAAGTATAACGAATATGGTAAAAAGGAGAGAAAATGGAATCATACAAAATGCTCAATTAAAAAACAGATCGTCAGAGTAGATAAAAAAAGAAAAAGACCCACTATATGCTGCCTACAGGAAACCCACTTTTAAAAAAGTTTTATTTAAGTAATCTCTGCACCCACCATGAGGCTCAAATTCATGATCCTGAGATCAAAAGTCTCATGCTCTAGGGGCACCTGGGGGGCTCAGTCCGTTAAATGTCCAATTTCGGCTCAGGTCATGATTTCATAGCTTGTGAGTTCGAGCCCCACGTTGGGCTCTGTGCTGACAGCTTAGAGCCTGGAGCCTGCTTCAGTTTCTGGGTCTCCGTCTCTCTCTGCCCCTCCCCCACTCACACTCTGTCTGTGTTTCTCTCTCAAAAATAAATAAGCATGAAAAAGTGGGGGAAAAAAAGCCACAGGTTCTAATGACTGAGCCAGGCAGGCACCCCAAGAAACGCACCTTAAATATAAAGACACGAATGGATTAAAAGTAAACGAATAGAGGAAAGCATGCCAACTAACAGTAACCAAGAGAAATCCAGAGTAGCTGTACTAACTTCGGAAGCAGACTTCACAGGAAGAAAAGTTATCAGAGATAAGTGAGGGTATTATATAGTGACACCAGACTCAGTTCCCTAAGAAGACATAAAACTCCTTAACGTGTATGCACCTAACAACAAGACATCAAATTACATGAGGCAAAAAATAATAGAATTACAAAGAGAGACATCTGAACTGCTCTCATAATTGGAGACTTCAGCACTCCTCTTGGGAGTGGATGGGTCCAGCAGGAAGCAAACCAGTAAGGATGGGGCCGAGCGGAAGAACACCATCAGTCAGCTGGGTCTAAGCGACATCCAGAGACGACTTCATCTGACGACAGCAGAACACCTTCTCCTCAAGCTCGCGGGGACACTCACCGAGACCGACCACACTCGGGACCACAAATAAAAACAGAAACCGCACCATGCCTGATCGCAGACCATGATGAAATTAAACTATAAATCAGTAATAGAAGAACAGAATAATAGAATCCCCAAAATGCATGGAGATTAAACAACATGCTTCTAAACAATGCATGGGTCAAGAAAATATCAAGAGAAATTAGAGAAAAAATTGGAACTAAATGAAAATAATAAAAACACAACTTATCGAAATGTGTGCAGTGCTGTGAAGGCATTGTTTAGAGGGAAATTTACAGAATTAGATACATACATTAAAAAAGAAGGAAAATCTAAAATAAATAATCTATGTTTCCTCCTAGGAAACTAGAAGAAGAAGAGCAAATTATGTCCAAAGTAAGCAGAGGAAATAATAAGAATCAGAGCAGAAATTCATGAAATTGAAAACAGGAAATCAGTAGAGAAAATCAATGAAACCAAAATCTGGTACTTTAAAAAGATTAATGAAATTGATAAGTCTGTAGCCAGGCTGTTAAGAAAACAGAGAGAAAGGACACTAATTACTAACAACAGAAACAAGAGGAGACATCATTACAGATCCAGGGACTTAAAAGGATAAAAAAGGAATATTATCAACAACTATGTACACAAAGTTGATAACCTAGATGAAATTAACCAGTTTCTTGACAGACACAGTCTGCCAAACGTCACACAAGAAATATACAATCTGAATAGGCCTCTATCTACTAAATAAATTGAATCCACAATTAATAACCTTCCAGAACAGAAAGCACAGGGCCCAGATTGGTTTCCTGGTGAACTCTACGAAACATTTAAGGAGAAATTATACCAATTCTCTACAGTCTCTTCGAGGAGATAGAAACAAAGGGAATTCCTCCTACCTCATTTTATGAAGTCAGCATTTCCCTAAAACCAAAACCAGAGAAAGACACTACAAGAAAACTACAGACCAAAATCACTCATGAACATAGATGCACAAATTTTATATGTGCTTATATATATATATATATTAGCAAATCAAGTCCAACAGTGTATGAGAAGAATTATATGCACCATGACTAAATGGGATTTATCCCAGGAATGCAAGGCTGGTTCAACTTTGGGAAATCAGGAATGTACTCCGTCACATCAACAGGCTGAACTGATAGGGAAAAATCTGTCCTAAGATGGCTGACAGGACTGATAGGGAAATTCCAGTCCCTGACCCAGGACTCCCCTCTGGGCTCCTCTTCCTACGCCGCTCGCCACATGCACCAAATTACTACTAATGCAGAATGTGTAAATAACAGACTATAAGTTGTTTTCTCTGCTTACACCCTGGGTTCAGACCTCTGGAGAGTGATCTCCTGGGAACCTGCCGGTATAAAATAAACCTCCTGCCTTCCAAGATCTGAGTGCCACTTGGTTCTTCCACCGGGTGATCCAGACCAGGTTCCGTAACATTTGGTCCCCTGAGCAGGAAACCCAACTGCACTGGCCCATCGTTGCCACCGGTTTGGGAAAACGTCGAGGCGGCGACAGAACGAGGACCCGGCCTGGTGCTGCGGGCAGTCCCCTCCTCACCTCAGCTCAGCCCCGCTCCGCCGTTCCCGCCGGACTCGAGGAGACTTGGCAGGTGAGGACCTGGACCCAACATCGGATACCAGCAAAGCCTGGGGCCACTGACCCGGTCAGACCCACCTGTCGGGGCGGAAGGGGAGCCCCATCACCTCCAGAGACCGTGTAGAGGCCTCACAGGTGGGGATTCCCAGGGAGGGGATGTACTAACATCTGGTCTGAGTGTGTGAGCGAATGTGCAGCCCGACCTGGTCCTCCAGTTGGGACTGAATCTGTGTCTCCACGGGTAGATACCCGTAAGGTCCCCCAAAGCCCACGGAGTCTGAGTGGGCCCGTCTGCGATTCCGTGGTGAACGGCATACAGTCTATGGCGGCATTGGAATAGTCACAAAGCTGAGACTGCTATGGCTAAGCGTCACCTAAGTTCCTTCGGGACACGGCCAGATGGGCATCTGACTGGTCTCCTCATTAGAGGGGGCACCCCTTCCCCTCTGTCTTTGTGACTCTATCTCATGGAAATATTATAGGGTGAAGACAGAGCAAAAAAGGGTTTTTGGAGACTATGGAATTAAGATGACCCCCAGCAAGTTAAGGACCCTGCGTGAGTTAGAATGGCCCACTTTTGGTGTAGGATGGCCCTCAGAGGGAACCTTAGATCTCCCAACAGTCCGCCATGTTCTGGCATGTTGTCACCGGAGACCCAGGTCACCCCGATCGGTTCCTGTATATCGACTTCTGGTTAGAGATTGGCCACACCCTTCCCCTTGGGTGCAATTAACAAACAGTGACAGGCTAGGGTCTCAGTCACCTTGACAAAGCAGCCCAAGGAAGGTCAACGGAAGTCCTGACCTCCATAAACTCTCACCGATGATCCGGAGGAAGAAGCAGTCCTGCCCCTGCCAGATGAAGCCCCTGGTTCCTGATCCTCCACCACCTCCGGACTCGGCGGGTCCTCTCTCCCCCAGACCAATGGCCAGACCACGCCCTCGGCCAGGCACAGGTGCTCTCCAGAGGCTGGTCCACAGCCGCTGGTACCGAGAGGTTCTCCTTCGGGGGACCCAAGCAGAAGCTACGAGGCCCATGAATGTGCCCAGCAGAGCGGGGAGTCCCCCAGGGGTTATTCTGAGAGGATCTGTGAGGCTTCCCACATTTACACCAGTTTGATCCTGAAAGAAAGCCGTGGCGAACGGATGGGGAAGGCCCCGCTGCCAGCAGGGGGCCCAGAACCTCCTTAGCAAGGGATCAGTGCACCTACTGCCAGGAGAAAGGACATTGAAAAAAATGAATGTCCCAACCAGGAAGGCCCCAGAAACCCAGCCAGTATGCGGAAGAGGCCTGTGGAAGAGCCCTCGTAGGCCCAGCAGGAACAGATTCAGACTGAGGGCGACCGGCTCACTTCTTGGCCCCCAGGAGCCCACGGTCAGAATGAAAGTAGGGAGTCAAACTATGACTTTTAGGTCTACACTGGGGCTAAGCATTCTGAGGTCACCTCCCCCGTGGCCCCATCCCCTGTGGCGAGAAGACTACAACCATCCTCGGGGCCACAGGGAAATGAGCAGCGCCCTCCTGCCACGCCCACCAGTGTGAACTTGGGGGCCACGTGGTACGTGCAGCATGAGTTCCTCTACCTACCCGCGTGCCCTGTCCCTCCCCTCGGCTGGGAGGTGCTCTCAAAGGCAGGAGCCCAAAATAACCTTTGAGCCAAAGGGATGCACCAGCCTCCAAGTGGATCCAAGACAAGAAAGAATGGAGGCTCTTCTGTGCCCAAATTCAGGGCCTTCCCCCTCTATGGGCCGAGGACAACCCCCCCAGACTTGCCCACAACGGGCCCCCGTTATTGTAGAGTCAATCCCAGGGGCTCAGCTGCACAGCAGCAACACCCCCTCCCACAAGAGGAGGGGCAGGCACCCGAAAACACCTGACCAGACTCAAGCAGGCATTCCGGTCAAGCGCCAATCACCCCGGAACACCCGCTCTTCCAGTCAGGAAGCCGGGAGGGGGGCACCGGCCAGTTCAAGACCCACGAGCTATCAACCAAGTGTCTGTCTCGTTGCCCCTGGTGGTCCCAACCCGCACACCCTCCTCAGCCAGATCCCAGGCCCTGCCAGCCCGCTTACCTGCCTAGACCTAAGGGACACCTTCTTCTGCCTCCACTTGGCCCCCCAGAGCCAACCCTTGTTTGTTCCTGAATGGACCGAGCCAGACACAGGGCGTCGGATGCAACTGACTTGGACGCACCTCCCACGTGGGTTTAAAACCTCCCCTCCCCTCGGTGGGGAGGCACTGGCCGGAGACCTTGCCAGCCTTCCAAGGGCGGCCACACGCTGCACCTTTCTCCAGTGTGGACGGCCTCCTCCTTACCAACAGCCCCCCAGAGGGCTGTGCAGCGGGCACAGGGCCCTCCCCCGACTCCCGTCGGGCTCAGGGTACTGGGTCTCACAGGGAGAGGCTCAGGTCTGCCAACAGCAAGTCCAGGACTTAGGCTCCCTCCTCGCCCCAGGAAACAGAGCACTAGGGCCGGAGAGAAAGGTCATCACCTCCCTACCTCGGCCCCAAACTAAGGGGCTACGACGTTCCTGGGGGCTGCGGGATGCTGCCGAATCTGGATCCCCCAACTCTCAGCAATAGCAAGACCTCTCTACAATCTCTTGGTGAGGGCCGTCTGGACAGAGGAGGCCGCAGCCGCCTTCCTGGAGACAAAGGCCACCTTGGGACAGGCACCAGCCCTGTCCTGCCAAATAGAGAAAAGCCTCTTCATCTCTTTGTGCAGGAGAAGGAACAGGTCACCCTCCGGGGTCTCGCACAGACCGCTGGCCCTTGGCAACGGCCAGTAGCACACCTGCCGATCAGGCTGGACCCAGCGGCCGCAAGATGGCCGCCGTGCCTTAGGGCACTAGGGGCCACAGTTCTGCTCCTTAAGGAGGCAGAAGAACTCACCCTGGGACAAGAACTCAATGTCAAGGTCCCTCATGCCGTCATTCCCCTCATGCCTGTCCAACTCTCGGCTGGCACGATACCAGGGGCTCCTCCGCGAGAACCCATGGGTCACTCTTAAAGCAGGCGGCGCTGAAGCCTGCAACCTTCCTACCTTCTGAGGAAGGGACCCACCCCGACTCCGGCGCGCCTCTGCTACTGCACACACGCGTGCGGCAGTCGACAAAGAGAGGGGCCTCCTCCGGAAGCCCCTCGAGGCAGTCTGGCTTCCGCAGGAAGCTGCACTTCTGCGCTGCAGAGGACACCAGAAGGGAGGCGACCCTGCAGCACAAGGATCCATCTAGCAGACGGAGTGGCCAAGATGGCAGCCATGAGGTAGACACGGCTCCCTCCCTTATCCGCATCGTGACCCCCACCAGGAGTTCAGAGAAGAAATGGAGCCCCGGCTTCCGCTGACCAGCCACGATCCAGTGACAGCGGGCCCGCGTTCGTGGCGGACTGCTCACCGGCCTTGACGCTCAGGGAGGGCAGGGCGGATGAGTCGCACCCTCAAAGGAACCTTGGCCAAGTTCTGCCGGGAGCAGGCCTCCCGTGGCTGGACCTGCTGCCCCGGGCCTCCCGCGTGTCCGCTGCACTCCAGGGACTCAGGGGTTCTCCCCATTTAAACTCTCCCCTGGACACCCCTTCTCCCCCGGGGACTCGGTCTCACAGTGGACTGGGCCTCAGACCGTTATTCTGGCCACCCTACTGCCCTCACTTCATGGGTCCCCCGCTCCAGAGTGCAGAGGGTCAATCCTGAGGAGCCCCAGACTTGGAAGACGGACCCACGTCCGATGAACCCACTCAAAGCGACCTTCCGGAGAGTCCTAAACGCGTAGGGTCTCCAGCCACAGCCCGGAAGCTGGCCGGTCTCCGCACGGCAGAGCTTGAGGAATCACTGGTCTACTGAGTAGACCGTCCTTGCTCCTTGCCGCCGGACTGCAAGAGGGTGCCCCGGGAAGCTGGGGCCGCAGCGAGGCCTTCCCGTCGGCACTCCCCTTCCTCTTACGGCCGGGGTGTTTTGTTGGTGTGTGTTGCCCCTAGTCTGGGCCCCGTAAACCGCCAGCCCTCGGGCCCAGGAGCCGCCCCGGGGACGGGACTGGCCTGGGAGGCCCAGGCTCCTCTGTGGGACTAATGAGCGGCCGGCTCCCTAGTGTCCCTGCAGACAAGACAGCTCCCAGCAGGAGGTGCCCTCCAGAAGAGACGGGCACTTGACCTCACCGCCAAGAGAGGGGGCACTGGCACCTTCCTCGGGGACTCCGTACACCAGGCAGGAGTAGTCACAGCCGACGTCAGGGAACTACGGGAAGGACCAGCCCACAATAAAGGATGACGCCGCCCTCTAATACAGCCTGGATCTGCTTAAAGGGGCCTCAGAGGGGGAATGACCGGGGAAACTCCGTTACAAGATGGCTGACAGGACTGATAGGGAAACTGCAGTCCCCGACCGAAGACTCCCCTTCCGGCTGCTTCTTCCTGCCCCACTCGCCGAGCGCCCCAAATCACTGCTAACGAGGAATGCAGGACTAACACACTATAAACTGTCCCCCATGCTCCTGCTCGGGACTTAGGCCCCTGGGGAGTGACCTGCTCTGAGCCCGCCGGTGTGACATAAACCTTCTGCCTTCAGAGGTCCCTGAGTCCCACTTGGTCCTTCCGCTGGGGGATCCAGACCAGGTTCCATAACAAAACGAGGAAAATGTCACGATCATCATAGATGCAGGAAAAGCATCTGACAAATCCAACAGCCATTCGTGGTAAAAGCTCTCCGGAAACGAGGGAGAAGGGGAACCTCCTCAGCTTGATACAGAACCATCACGAGAAGCCTACGGCTGTCATTACGCTTCATGACGAGACGCTCAAGACTTTCCCGTTAGAGGAGACAGACGGCGGGGTGTCCTCTCTCACCAGCCCTTCCCAGCACTGCGCTGGAAGTGCGCTAACGCAACAAGACAAGACATGGAAAGAAAAGGCACACCGATCGGTATGGAAGAAATAACACCGTCTTTGTTCACAGACGACATAATCAGCTAAGTAGAAAGTCTAAAAGAACTGACGAGGAGGCTTCTGGAACCAAGCAGTTACAGTGAGGTTGCAGGAAACACAGTTAATATACAAACGTCAATGGCTGTCCCACATACTGCCGATGAACAAGTGGAATTTGAAATTAAAAACATATACCATTTACATTAGCACTAAAAACTGAAGTATTTAGGCATAAATCTAACAAAACATATACAACATTCATATAAGGAAAAGAAGAAAACTCTGTGAGCAAAACCACAAGATTGGGGAGGCGGCCCATGTTCATAGACAAGGAGACTCAGCTTGTCCACATGTCAGGTCTTTCCAACTTGATCTACAGACTCAGTGCAACTTCGCTGAACTCTCAGGAGGTCAGTTCATGGGTATTGATAAAACCATTCTGAAATTTACATGGAGAAGCAAAGGACCCAGAACACCCAACAGAATATTGAAGAACAAACTTGGAAGACAGACACTACCTCACTTCAAGCCTTACTATAAAGCTACAGCTAATCAGGACGGTGTGATGTTGGCAAAATAATATGCAACTTGATCAGTGAAACGAAGCAGCCTAGAGATAGATCCCCATAAACCCAGTCAGCGGACCTTTGATGACGGAGCAGCAGCGATAAAGGGAGTAAAGACGGGGTCTGTGGGGGGTGGGGCTGGGCCCACCGCACGCCCACTCGCTCTCTCTCACACACTCACATATACACTCACACACACTCACACTCTTACATACACACTCACACACACACACACAGAATCCAAACACAGACCCACACCCTTCAGAAACATAACGTGAAACCGATCACATACCTAAACGTAAATGCAAAACAAAATTCCTGGAAGGTAAGGCAGGAGAAAACCTAGGTGGCCTTGAACGTAGGGACGAGTTCTCAGATACAGTGGGCTGATCCATGAAAGACAGAACTGGTAGCTGGACCTGGGTCACATTAAAACTCTCTGCTCCGTGATGGACGACGTCAAGGACGTGAGGAGACACACAGGCTGGGAGGACACCCGTGCAAAGGACGCACCTGATAAAGGGCTGTTACCCACAATACACAGAGAACCCTTACAACTTGACAGTAAGCAAACAACCCAACTGGAAAATAGGCTGAGCGACGCTGACGGGCCCCAGAGCCGTGCAGACGGCAGGAGCGCATCACTGCACGCACCCGACAAGCGCAGGCCGTAGCCGGGGCCAGCACACCCGTCAGGGGGCCCGCGTCCGGGGGGGGGGAGGGGACCCGCCAGCCGGTGCGGCCGCGTCGGAGGCCGGGCGGCGTCTTGCCGAACTAAACATCCTCTCCTGGGCGGTAGCCCCGCACCCGGGTTTTCCGCGGAGGAGCTGGAACCGCGGGGCCTCCGCGCACAGATGCAGCTTTGTTCACAGCTGCCCTAACTTGAAACGTGCACGTTTGGCGTGTGACCTCACGTCTCCGAGGCGACGGTGGCCCTTTACTAAGCGGACAGCTTCGTGGAGAAGATGAAGGAAGGCCTACGCCTCCCACACGGCAAAGCGAGCTCCAAACGGACCCGAAGCCGACCCGCAGGAGACACTGAGCAGACGTGGCCGGAGCCGCGGCTGAGCTGCCTGTGCCGAAAGCTCCCCCCCCCCCGGACGCCGGGCAGGGAACCCGCAGACGTGAACCCGAAACCCCCCACGCGGGAAGGATCTTCCCTTCACACTCGGGTCCAGAGGAGGGTGACCATGAGCACGTGCAGCGTGTGTGGGAATAAAGGGCAGATGTCCCTAGTCACGTGTGTGTGCACGTGTGCACGTGTGTGCGTGTGTATATATGTACATAAAATGAGAGGGAAATGTCCCAAGTCCAGTGGAAAGTGGACAAAATACATGAACAGAAAACTCGTAAAAACGGACGGTTCTTAACTCCAGGAAGACGCTCCCCGGACGCGTGAAATGAAGCTCAGTGGTTGAGCGTCCAACTCTTCCTTTCAGCTCAGGTCATGATCTCATGGTTCATGGGTTCAAGCCCTGCATCAGGCTCTGTACTAATAGTGGGGAGCCTACTTGGGAATCTCTCTGTTCCCGTCTGCCTCTCCCCTACTCGCGCTCTCTGTGCCTCAAAATAAACAAACATAAAAAAAGAAAAAAAGAAATGAATTACAGTCCAGAGACATGGCTGCCGGGCCAGGAGACCAGCGGGGGGTCGAGGGCAGGGCAACGCCCAGCAAAACGGATCCACGCCTCCCCGCGACCTTCCTTCCCACTTGTAGGAGTTCATCACAAAGACACCTCCAGCAGCACGAAAGTACACGTACGGGAGGTTACTCAGGCAGCACCGCTGGGAGTTGCAAAGCCCTGGCAACCACGAAAAGGCCAGCACGCGGGAGGCTGGCTGAGTCCCCACGGAGCACTGCGGGGTTCCGAAAGGGAGGAGTCCGAGAAGAGTGTTTCCAGAAGCAGGTGCGGCAGCCACGCGGGCAGGGAACGAGGTCTGTGTGTATCTGCACATCTTCACAAAAAGGACAAACGAGAAAGAGCGACAGTGGTTAGAAAAACGTGGAGGCGGGACAGGAGGGAGCCACGTCCCTGCGCGTGCCTTTGTGAACAGCCCTGATTTCTGGAAGCGAGGAGGATGGGGAGTCGGACCCCGAGACTGAGAAAATGGAAAGACGTGAGCCCAATCACAGTTTAAGTGGAAACCCGCCCCGGGAAGCAGGAGCGGCAGGCCGAGGAACTCGCCCACCCGGCATGTGACCACGAACCCGACATCACCGGGGACAGAGCCCCCACTGCGGAGGGCGGACGCCCAGAGATGGGCCAGGGCGGGCCAACAAGCCCACGGAGGTGGGACTGGAGGTGTCGGGGGGGCGCGTGCAGGCGTGCCTGTCCTCCCCCCCCCCCAGACGTCCTGAGAGCTACGTGCACATTTCACAGGTCTCCGCGCCCACCCCGAGAGGAGGCAGGCCCCTCGGACAAGCGGCTGATTTCCAGGCTGGGAGCCTCGGGCCAGGAAGTAGGGAAGCAATGACACGTCCCAGCACGACAGCTCCCGGTGCGAACCAGGCACAGCGTGAGCCCCGGGAGAATCGGGGTGACTCACGGACGCGTGCTGATCACTGACGGCAAACGTTTGAGTGCCGATCGGTTTTAAATGAGTGATAGGTGCCCGCACACACGCATACGAGACGCTGGGGACAATGAGATGGAAGGGGAAAGGCGGGAGCTGGCTCCTGGCGCGCTGAGCACCGGCCGGCCGGCGGCCTCCGTGAGAATCCCGGGAGACCCCGCCAGGGAGGGGCCAGGGGAGGCGCGCCCCGTGGACATGTCTGCGCACACCGCCCATCGCGGCCACAGAGACACGGCAGCAACAGGTGGGAAAGGCTGTCCCCTCCCTCCCAGGACGGGGGTGCACACGATGTGCCCATGTGCGGTATGAGCACTTGCGTGCGTGTGCGTGCCCTGCTGAGTGTGCGTGTGCGGCCCGTGTGCGTCTGTGAGGTGCCCACGTCCCCCTGCTCGGTCTTCAGTGTCTGTTGGTGTCAGATGCGTTCGGGGTGCTTAATGAATTCTTGTTCAATAAAACGTAAAGGTGCCGAAATCACCACTTGAAATGCAATTTCCGGGGGCGCCTGGGGGCTCCGTCGGGTAAGCATCTGACTTCGGCTCAGGTCATGATCTTGCAGTTTGTGGGTTTGAGCCCCGCGTCGGGCTCTGTGCCGACGGCTCGGAGCCTGGAGCTGCTTCAGATTCTGTCTCCCTCTCTCTCTGCCCCTCCCCTGCTCACACTGTCTCTCTGTCTCAGAAATAAACAAACATTAAAAAAATTTTTTTAAATAAAATAAAACGCACCCTCCGTGAAAGCAGTCTCTGGAAACATTGCATATCGTAAGATCTCTAATAAAGAAACATTCAAATTTTATTCTCATTCTTCTTGAAATCCCTCGAATCTCAGGTGAGCTGGGACGGCGCGGCGTGCCTGTGCGCACGAAGGCCTCTCCCCGCAGCTCGGGGTGCGGGCAGGGGGCGCCGTCCAGGGGGCGCCGGGGCTCCGCGTCACCTCTTCGCAGAGCCTCACACGATCCCCCCCAAAGGGCGTGCTGTTTCCGGGGCTCCGAGAGGCCCCTGCTCCCCATGCTCGGGCCAGGGCAGCCGTGGGGGACCCCGGTCTGTGCCCTGAGGCGCCCGTATGGGGCGCATCTCCCGTCCGACTCCGTATCGTCTCATTTGCTGGGATGCTGGCCGACTCTTTCCAACAGCACCAGCTTCGTCTGCAGGTTGACGTCAAGGGGAGGCAGCCGGGTCAGGTTCAGACTCACTCCGGTGGTGCCCGCGACACTGGCCAGGACGCGGTGCGTGTCCCTGTAGAGCGCCAGCCGCGCGGGGGCCGCCTCCATGAGGAGGTGCGTGTAGGCCAGCATGCGCCTCGACCCGGGCTGCACGTCTTCCTTTTTCTCGTACCTGCAAGGGAAGAACGTGGCCTTGCACCCGTGGCCCCACGCTGGCTCCTGGTGTCCGGGTGCCCCCGGGGAGCCCACCCGTGGCCGCTGTGAGGAGCGCCACCACCTGCGGTCACCGACGGCGGGAACACACCTCCAGGCACTGTTGACTTCCAGAAACCGAGACACGCCGGTCTGGGCGGCGGCCACGTCGATGTGCACGACCACATCTGCGGACGACCACGTGCGTGCGGTCAGAGCGGCGAGCTGGGGGCCCCCCCGCCAGGGCTGCCGCCGGCCCGGCCCAGCCCCGAGCACCCACCTGTCCCGGGGGCCACCCGGCCCGGCCCCAAGCACCCACCTGTCCCGGGGGCCACCCGGCTCGGCCCCGAGCACCCACCTGTCCCGGGGGCCACCCGGCCCGGCCCCGAGCACCCACCTGTCCCGGGGGCCACCAGCTCGTGCAGCCGCCGCATCGCCACGCCGCCGGGATAGTTGAAGTGGGACACATACAGGGCCGTGGCCGAGTACGCGGCATTCGCCACCAGGTGTCCCACCACCAGGACGGAGCCCAGTTTATACAGCCACGACTTCCTGTGGTTGTTCAGCCTGGAAGGAGCACGTTTCACGGAAAGGCTCGCTCTCCCCGTAACGCCAGCCTGTGGAGTCTGCGGCCTCGTTTCCGGCGGAGGGGAGTTGGGTTCACAGAACCCCTTCCGCGCAGCCACAGTCTGTCCGTGGTTCGCCAGCTTCGCTAACCTGAGACACCCGCATCTTCGGGGAATAGAGTCTTCCCTCCCGACTCGACCGCTGAGGTGGGGTCTGCCCGCCACTCTGCGCAGCCTCCCTGCCGCCTCGGGTCGGGTGCACGTCCCTCAGGCACCAAGCCTGTTGCTGAGCCCAGAGGGGGCCCGAGGCTGAGGCTCACGTCCAGGGTGGCGCAGGGATGCAGCACCTCCTGCCCTTAACAGGGGCTGGTTCTTTGGGAGCACGGCCTCCCCCAGCTCCCGGCTCCCACAGGGGCCTCGCGGCAGGGCCTCCTCCCCCAGCCACACCCTGCGCGTGCTCAGTCCGGTGAGCTGCTGCATCACCCCTGCTCTGACTTCGGGCGTGGCCCTGCCTGCAGCCCCGGGCGCCCTCCTCGGGGACACCCAGGTCTGTCGCCGAGCCGTCTCCCTCCCTCGGAAACCCCCCCGCCACCACTGTGGGCCCCCAGCCCTGGGGCCGAGCGCCCCTCTGACCTTCCCCTTCCCTGCTGCCCATCGTCTGCCCGGACAAACACTGATGCTTTCTGCTCAGCATCTGGGGGCTGTCCCTTCAGGGACGTCAGCCCCAGAGACCATCCCCCCGGCTGAATCCCGCTCGGCCGCCCTGTGCAGGGGCCATGTGACCGAGCCCAGGACGGTCGGCACAGCCGTGTGGACACCAGCCCGACTAACCACAGACAGACTGAGGCGGTGGGCGTGAGGCCAGCCCGTCCCAGCCTCGGCCGTCCAACTTCCGCGCAGGCGCCGCTTAGAGACGTCTGCTGGCGTGAGCACCTCCCCCGCGGGACAGCGAGTGCGTGCGGCGTGGCGGCGGGACACTCACAGGCAGGCGCAGCCCCTGGCGGCCACGACGTTGAGCACAGGGAAGCAGTAGATGACGAAGCGCAGCTCCTTGTGCGGGAGCAGCGAGTACAGGGCCACGAAGCCCAGCGCGGGCAGCAGCAGCGCCAGGGCCCGCCTGTCCGCGGCGCCCAGCGGCACGAAGAGCAGGCTGCAGCCCAGGCCGCGGGGCAGGGCCGAGTAGAAATACCACAGCAGGGGCGAGGTCTGCGGGCGCGGGTCAAGGAGCCGCTCGGCGGCGAGTCACGGCCGACAGGCGCTCTCGCCCTGCGGCGCCTGGAACCCTCGGCCGCCCCCCGCCCCCCAGAACAGCGTGTCCCCGCGGGACGGATGCGCTGGGGACCCATCACACTAAACGTTCCACCTGTGCGTACGTTGGCTGTTTGCGGCAAAATGTTACGGGTTATCGTTAACGACAGCCCCGAAGGCTGAGGGGGAAGCAGCACCCGACGGCAGGGTGCTGTCCCCGCAGGTGTCCCCGCGGGTGCGGCTGCCTGAGTGAGGCCAGGGGTGACCACCCTGCCCGCCCCGCAGACACACCAGAAGGATACTCCCCAGTTGGAACTTTTGTTCAGGACGGTGTTGTACCAAAGCACCTTTCCCTCCGGCCACACGAGGTATCGCCAGAAATAGGAGTCCACGGCGACCGTCAGGCCTGGTCAGACAAAGGACGCCCTCAGGAAAGAACACGGCCACCCGAGCAACTCGGATTCGCCGCCGCGGGGCGAACGGCCGCCCCGGAGCCCCAGGCTTCGGGCGCAGGTCCCGTGGAGCGGCCACGTCGGCACGGAAGCCACGAGCTGAGCCGCCTGCCGCAGGAGAAGGGGACGGCGCGCCGGACCTCCCAGGCCCGCAGGCGGAGGCGCTAAGACATTTCGTCTCTGCTGGAGGTTAAGGCCAGCTCTCCCGAGAGCCCCACTTTCCGTCACGGTCGCCCGCGGCGGCCCGCACTCACCCAAGCAGAGGACCCCGGCCGGCAGGGCGCAGCGCACGGCCCGCGCCACCGTCACCCGCCGCGAGCGCAGCAGCAGCAGCAGCACGAGGCCCAGGAGCAGGCTCAGCTCCGCTCGGAACACCAGGATGGCGAAGGCCGAGAGCCGGATGAAGCGGGCCCACCTCAGCTGCAGCCAGGCCGTGAGCGCGGGCAGGACTGCAAGACACGGGGGGGGGGGCCGCTGCGGGCCACTCACTTCCTCCCGGTGAGGGCCACACGGAACCCTCCGGGAGACCGCGCACGCCATTCGCACCCAGATCTGCTGACGCGGTGCCACCACACACCCTGGAGGCCGCGTCTAAGGACTGACCGCACCAGGACCCTGGGCGCCCGCTGGGACCCCCCCAGGCTCCACTCCGCGCGCCCAGCGCCTCCCCTCCTCCCCCAGGCCTGCAGGGTGTCCCGCTGGCCCCTCGTAGGGTTCATTCCGGACCAGCGCCCTGCCTGCCACCTTCCCCGGGGAACGATGAGGTCCGGGCCATGCCCCTGCTCTGATCGGCACAGACCCACAAACCCCCGCCACCCACAGCCTCCCCCCGTCTGCCTGGGTCACCCCCAGGGCGCTCGGACAGAGCTGTCCGTCTGGCCCGAGAGCAGTTTCCCTCCGCCCGCGCTCACTGTCCGCAGACCAGGGAGACCCTCCCCGGCGGCCCCTGCCACCTGCCGGGAAGCGTGCCTCCATCTGGCACCGGGCATTTGTGACGGACACCCCCTCACTGGGGCCGGCGCACCCGCGTGCGCCCGTGAGGGTGCGGCCCACCGGCAACCTACCCACGAGCAGCGCCAGCACGTTGGGGAGCGTCCGCGTGCAGTAGAACATCAGGTGGAACTGCGTGGCCGTCACCCAGCAGAACACGGTGGCCACCGTGGCCCCAAACTGCCGCCTCACTTCCTTTTGCAGAGTCCAGAGCCCCGCGATCACGCCGAGCCCCAGGACGGCTCGGACTGAGCAGAGAGGGCGCGGTGAGCGAGCCGCAGGGGCGGGGCGCGGCGGAGCAGCTCTCCGCCAGCGCCCCTCTCAGCGGTGACCTGACGACCAGGTGGCAGTGAAGCCACCGTGAAAGAGGGGACCCTAGAGCTTCCCTGTGGCCACGTGGCCTGGGGAGGGGACTTGGGGGACACGGCCGCTGGGCAGGGCGGGCAGTGTCCGCAGGACGGTGTGGCATCATCACTGCAGCCCAGGCCGCCGGGGCAGGACACGTCCAGGGCCGCCCTTCCCTAGGGAGGGAGACTGGCTAGGGCTCCCCGGCACCCCGAACCGGCACGGCCCGCGTAGCTGGCCCGCGGCGGATCTCCCCGTCCAAACGTGCTGGCTCCGGGAGCCGCCGCTTCTTCCCCGGGCCCCGCGACTTCAAAGTGCTGCCTGTGAGGCGGACAAACTGGCTAGAGAGCATGTCCGAGTCGGGGACACGTCGTGCCCGCCTCACCCCTGCCGCTGCAGCCGGGGCAGGGCCGGCCGGCGCCCTCGCCTCAGACAGACGGGTACCCAGTTACCCGTCCCGGGTCACACTCCAGAAAGGGCTGACTTCGGGCCTCGACCCGGGCTCCGGACCACCGCACGGAGTGGCCTCGGTTCTGCCGGAAGGACAGCCCGGAAGGAGGGGGCCTTGGCCCGGCAGACCGAAGCCCCGACGTCGTGCGGCCCCCACCCCGTCCCCGCCCACACGCCCCTCACCTACGAGCTGGGAATAGAACTTGGGCGCTTGCAGCAGGGACAGCACGCCCACCGCGGGGCTGGAGAGCACCGCCAAGGCCAGCGGCCCGAGGAACGTCCTGGGGACCACGCCGGGGAACTCCAGGTGGTCATACTGCAGGCAGAAGGGGGGTCAGCGCGCGCCCCGGCGCGGGGGTGCCGCACGGCCCGGGACGCGGGGCTCACCTTGTCCACGTCCAGCCGGTGGTAGAGCAGGTCGTGCGCGGCCTGCAGGCTGAAGCTCTCCTCCACCTTGGAGTAGGGGCAGCTGAGCAGGTGGACGGCGCCCACGGCCACCAGCAGCGCCAGCAGCCCGCGCTGCCTGCCCGCGCCCGGCGGCCTCTTCCCCATCGCGCCGCCCTGCGGCACGCGCCTCCGCGATCGGGACGCCGCTCCTCTGCGAGCACTGTGACAGAACGGAAATGCGGATTCCGAGTTTCCACAGTCACACGCGAGTTAACACCCGGGGCAGCTGGGTGAATGGGGAGCGCGAACTCTCGGAACTAGTGCTAGAACTTTCGTAAATGGAAGGCCTCCAAATAGGAAGTTCGAAGAAAAACCACGCTTGAGCGCCTTTCATGTTTTTTAAAAAGTAGTCTTGACACCGGGTGCGCAGCCCAACACGGGACTTGAACTCATGACCCTGAGATCAAGACCTGAGCTGAGATCAAGAGTCGGACACTTGGCCTGAGCCGACCAGGTGCCCCTTTCACACTTTAACTGGATACCTCACGCTCTAAGCTGTGTATTTTTCCAGGAAGATAGACTTTATTTGCAGAACTGAGTCAGCCCTCCGCATGGCCGGGCCCTGGGCTGACCCAGCCCCGGGAGGGCAGCGGACGGCCCCTGCGGTGCAGCGGCTCGGCTCTGGCGGGGCAGTCGGGCCCAACGGTACAGGCAGAGAGACCCCAGAAGAGGCGGCCGTAGGGCGGGAGGGATGCGTCTGGAGGACGACAGTGCGGCAGCCACAGGAGGCAGGATGTGGGACAGGGTCAGGGCAGCCCGCCTGCCCCGCTGTGTCCTGGACTTCACCCTGCAAGCCCCTGAGCATGAGCACGCAGGTGACAAAATGCCTGTGTGTCCCTGAGGTGCTCAGACAGGGGTGCCCGAGGTGGATCCTGGGACAGGCCAGCTACCAGCAGGTCGATCTGGGGAGGAGCCCCCGACCCAAGGCTTCCAGGGGAACACCTAGATTCTCCCATTTGTGCAGAGAGAAGACGGCAAATCCCTCCTCGTGTTCCTGGCTGTCTTAAAACAGGTTTGATTTATTTGATCAGAACCAGAAGAGCCAGAAGCAAAAGAGAGTGCTTACTGTTTGCTAAAACTACTTTTTTGTTTTTTGAGAGATAGAGCATGTGTGCACACATGCGTGTGGGAGAGGAGCAGAGGGAGGGAGAGAGAGAGAAAGAGAGTGAGCGTGCAAGGGAGGGGCAGAGGGAAGGAGGAGAGAATTCCAAGTAACGGAGCTTGACACAAGGTCGATCTCAGGAACCGTGAGCAGAAACCACCAACGCTTCACCGACTGAGCTGCCCTGGTCCTCCTAAAACTATCTTGATTGGAGAGAGATTTAAGAAGTCTGTGGTCTCCAGGGGCACCTGGGTGACTGAGTCAGTTAAGTGTCCAACTTTGGCTCAGGTCACAATCTCATGGTCCATGGGTTCGAGCCCGGCGTCGGGCTCTGTGCTGACAGCTCAGAGCCTGGAGCCGCTTCGGGTTCCGTGTCTCCCTCTCTCTGCCCCTCCCCTGCTTGGTGCTCATCTCTCTCTCTTAAAATAAATAAACATGTAAAAAACTCGAAAAAAAAAGTCTGCAGCCTCTGAAAACGGCAACTGGGGAATCAACAAGGGAAGGCCGATCGGAGGGGGCGTGGGCCCTGCCTGACGTGGAGGTGCTGGTGGGGGGAGGGGGCGGGGACCCTGCCTGACGTGGAGGTGCTGGTGGGGGGAGGGGGCGGAGAAGGGGCTTTGAAAATGAAGAATTGCCGATGTAGCGTGCAGTTCCCTTAAAAGTAACCTGTTTCTCTCCCTGAATATATAAACCATGACGAACAGGGGTGTTTCTAGAGCGCCAGCTCCTGGCGGGTGGGATTGCTCGGCCCCCCTCCACCACCCCCGGCGGGACCCCCAGAGAGGACGGGCTCTGGTCATCACAGAGCCCACGTGTGAATGAAGGAGGCGGCTGCCAGTCTCCCTGCTGGGCTCGCGTCCTGGGGGCAGGGCCTGCGTGGCTGATCCGTGGTTCTATAAGCAGGGCCTGGCACATGGTAGGTGCTCAGCGAACTACTCGAAGAAATTCAGTAAAACTCTTCGACACGGGTCTCATCACACCGACTTACGTTTTCATCAAAAATACAGTAAGTGCTGGGGCACCTGGGCGTCTCAATCAGGTAAGCAACCAACTCCTGATTTCAGCTCAGGTCACCATCTCACCGTCATGAGTTCAAGCCCTCCATTGGGCTCTGTGCTGGCAGTGCAGTCTGCTTGATTCTCTCTCCCTCTCTCTGCCCCTCTCTCCTGCTCATGTCCGCTTGCTCTCTCTCTCTCCCCAAAATTAAAAAAACATTAAGTGTTTTAATTCCCTGTAATGCCAAGAAGCCCACAGAACATCCAGACGCCATTGTCTGTTCCTCTCACCGTTTCGGGGAAAAGGAAAGGTTAAGGTTAAAGCATCTCCACACCAAGCTGTGCAAACGCTGCAGGAGACGTGCTGCTTGGCGGGAACCTGACCCGGGCTCCCGGGGGTCCCGGGTCAGGGTCAGCTAAGACCCCCCGCCCCCCACCGCGCCACAGGCCCCCTGCGGGGGGGGCCCAGAGCGCGCTCCCTGCAGGGAGACGCGTACTGTCCTCTCAGGGGCTGAGTGCAGACGTGTGTGCGGAACTCAGGTCTCCCTGCCACAGGGGCTTGTCGCCGCCAGGACTGTGGGCTCTGTGCTGGGGACCACGGGCAGAAGCAGCAGGCGGGCACTTGATCCCGGAGGCCGCCAGCACCGCAGAGGCTGGGCCAGGACGCTGGCTGGGGGTGGGGGGGTGGGGGGTACAGGCAGCTGGGGACTGGGCACCTGATCTCGGAGGCCGCCAGCACCGCAGGGGCTGGGCCAGGACCCGGGCAGGGCCGGGCGGGCAGGGGGGGACGGGGCACAGAAACCAGGCGGAGGGGGTGAGAGCATGACCCGCCGCGCCGGCCAACACGGGCGCGCACGCGCGGGCAGGCCCGGCTCGGTCTCGGCTGAGGAGGCGACCTGCGAAGGCCGTCCGGCTCCTGCCACTGCGGGTGCTCAGGGCTCCGCCGCCACCGGCCACACAGCGGCCGGGGGCACCGCACACCACCAGCCGCCCAGTGCGCGCCCTCCTTCGGCGCGTCCGTCGCTAGAACCCAGATCACGCTCGTCTCAGTTCCATGTCCACCTCGGTTCCCGGGCCAGCGGCCTGGGGCAGGCGGGAAAACGCGGGCCCCGGGCCCCCAGAACACTGTCCCCGGGCTCCAGGCGAGGAGCACCGGCGCCGAGGACAGAGGGGCGAGGCGCCAGCGCCCGTGCGGGGTCCCCGCCTCCCGCCCCGAGAGCCCGCGTCCCGCCCTCGCCCGCCGCGCGTCCCGGGAGCCCCGGCTGCTACAACGGCGCGCTGACCTCGTCTGCCGGTGGCTGCGTCCCTCGATGCGCACCCCTTTGGGCGGCCCACGGCCGGAAGCAGGTTGGCGGAAGCGGAGAACGAACGAGAAGCCCTTGCCCAAACCTAAAATGGCCGCCCAAACCTCGCTACCGTCGCAGCGGGGCGCCCTCCCTGCCCGGGGTAAAGATGGCCGCCAAGGCTCTTGCGCGCGAGGGGCGGGCTCCGATCTCCACGCCCCCGTCCCCACCCCCTCCCGGCTGGGCGCTGACCCGGGGTCTTCCTATTGGTCGCTTCTCGTGGCGAGCCCGGATTGGGCCACATGGGGACCCCCCGACCAATAGCGGCGCGAGGGCTGGCGCGGGGCGGGATTCCGCCCGGCACCGTCTAGTAGCCCCGGGAACTGCCGGCACCGCTGAGCGGTGGGCGGCGGCAGAGGCCGAGCCCTCCGCCGATTCCCGCTGGGCGTCGGTCAGTGCCCGCGCGGCCGCGTCCTGCGCAACGCTGTCCCGGCCCGCCATGCGCCCCCCTACCCTGGCCGCGCTGGGGCTGCTGCTGCTGGTGCTGCCGCCGCCTGGTGAGACCGCCAAGAAGGAGACGCCCTGCAAGCGCTGTCGGGAGCTGGTGGACAAGTTCAACCAGGTGGGCCAGTCACCCTACGCAGACGCGGGGTTGGGGCCTCGGGGGCCGGCCTGGGGGGCGGCGGGGCCGGGGTAGTCCCGCCTTGGACCGGGGTCCTGTACCCAGAGTAACCCTGCGGTGGATTGAGGTCAACCCACCATGGACCTAAGGTCAGCCTACAATGGACAAGGGTCACGGACCTATCATAGCCCCTCAGTTGGCCCGGGTCACCCCACTATGGGCCTGAGGTCAGCCCATTGCTGATGAGGGTCTTGGTCTCAGGGTAGCGCTTCAGTGGGCCAGGGTCACCCCGAGATGGCCAGAGGTCACCCCATGGACCTGAGGTTAGCTCACCACGGACAAGGGTCACAGACCCAGTATAGCCCGGAGATTGACCAGAGTCAGTCTTGAGATGGACATCACCCTGACGATGGACCAGGTCACCTTTGCGATGGGTCACCCAGGCAACGCATGGTGTGGCCCCAGGAGCGGACGCGGGGAGTCACCGTGATGGACTGGGATCGCTCTCACGATGGATGTGGGTGGGACGGCAGCACTGAGCCTCGTGGCCACCGTCTCGCCACAGGGAATGGTGGACACCGCGAAGAAGAACTTTGGCGGCGGGAACACGGCGTGGGAGGAGAAGACGCTGTCCAAGTATGAGTTCAGGTGGGTGCCGCCACCCTGCTCCGGGCAGCCCAGCGCCGGTGCTTGACGTGCTCCCGTGAGTGTTGTCACCCATACTGACGACAGACACACAGAAGGGTCCCTTCCGTAAGTCACTTGTCCGCTGGCCCCCACATGGCCTTCTGGCTTCCACACTTGTCCCCACACAGCAGACTTTCAATGACACACCCCGGACAGTGAGTCCCCCCACTCGACATGTGTCTGGCTTCCCCTGCTGGTGGGCTCAGCCCTCGCCCCTCCACCCAGAGCTCCAACCTCCTCCCCCCACCAGCTTCAGGGGCTCCCCTGGGGGCCCCACACCTGCCACCCCGACCCATCCCCTGCTGATGTGTTTGTTGAGGGTCTTTTCCTACCAAAGTGCCACCATCCTTCCCGCCTGGCACCAAGTGGGGACGTCCCTGAGGGATGGGTGCTGACCACTGGGACTCCCGTTCTCACCCTGCGGTGCTGATGGCTTGTTTCAGCGAGGTCCGGCTGCTGGAGATCATGGAGAGCCTGTGTGACAGCAGCGACTTCGACTGTCACAGAATGCTGGAGGAGCACGAGGAGCGCCTGGAGGCCTGGTGGCTGCGGCTGTGAGTGCCCCGCGCCCCCGTGCCCCCCGCGCCCCCAACACCCCCTGCGCCCCCACACC